>JBBPCY010084950.1:0-24437 GCA_037974405.1 Brachyalestes nurse
AGAATTTTTCCTCTCCTCCACCGCAAATGAATCGTGATACGAACCGAATCGTGGGTCAAAAATCGTGAAACGAACCGAATCGTGGGTTTGGTGTGTCGTTACAGCCCTAATATACATATACATATACATATACATATATTTATATTTATATATTTGCTGCTTCTGCTTTCTTCTCTTGTTCTTATTTTGCAAATTTCCCAAAGCTGGGACTAATAAAGGGTTATCTTATCTTAAAAGTGTACGGTAGATAAACATGGACCGTAGTCAGACTGAAAGATTGCTTTTCACCCTGACTGATTTTGATCTAGCGACAATAGAAGTCACTACCAGACTTCTGTTGTCTTATTTACCAGGCTCTTCTTCATCACTGCAAATGGTAAACAACCTAACATTAAAGATTTCATCCTTCTGCACCCTCATGAAGTCTGTCGTGCCAACAGCTGCAAGGCTGTTCCTGAAAAAATGTTAAAAAGAAATAAAAAAGCTTCAGCGTGCGGTGAGCTGCAAAGCGACCACAGAGAGAACTTTGACATGTCAATCTATCTGTGATTCAGTGGGAAATGAGGAGAAAAACAAGGCCCGAAGGCACATCAAGGATTTGACAGCATTACCCAAACACTAATGGTTGATGGTGATGAAACCAGGGCTCAGAAACGAAATGAACTACAGATCTATTCGCTCTGAGCACATGTATTTATTTATCATTTGTCTAGCGAAGGGCTTGTTTACTGGTAGTAGTTTGTGAACTCATCTCATGCCCCTTTGCAAATGCGCTTTAAAAAAAAGCAAATTATATCTGCCCATCTCTGATCCAGGAATGATAAATTGTGGAGGAGGGTTAATAGCACCCTTTGTAGATTATTTAAAATACATTATATGGACAAATGTATTGGGGCACATCTGGTTTTCAGGGTTTGGGCTAGATCCCTTACTTCCAGTGATCTTAATGCTTCAGTAGACCAAGACATTTTCATCAACACCATGCTTCCAACTTTGTGGACACAGTTTGGGGAAGAACCTTTTCTATTCCAGCATGACTGTGTCCCAGTACACAAAGCAGCTCCATAAAGACATGGCTGGAGGAGTTCAGTGTGGAAGAACGTGGCCTTATCATCCAACATCCGTGTCTGACTTCAAAAATGCTCTACAGAATGAATTGGCACAAATTCCCACAGAAACTCCAAAATCTTGTGGTCAAGAGTCCCAATACTTTTGTCTATATAGTGTACACCTGTGCAGTATGTGTGTCTCAAAAAGAGATAAAATAGTTATGAAATCATACATTTCAGAAGACAGTTCTTATCCAAACCTATCTGATTTGTGGCAAAGTTGTCTCCTAAAAAGAGTTCCAATTGGGTTTACAAGGTTATAGGCAATCCTGAAATCATTTTTGAAGGACTGGCAACCTGTCTAGGGTGTTTCTCTTTCGCATTACGACTGATGGGATAGGCTCCAGCATCCAACCCGACCCCGCTTAGGATTAGCAGCTCGTATCCTGAATGATTTTGATTGGCCACCACCCAGCAATAAGAGAAAATCACATTTCCTCATCTTAAATAGGACGAAAAGCTTAAAATGTAGCCTAAAAGGGTTCGCCTCATCTGATTGTGTAAGCTTGTGATCAATAGCCAGGATACCAGAACTACACGCTTGCGTGGAACAAAAATACTGATTTCTAATTAACATTTCTGTTCCCAAAGAGTTACGGATGATTACCTGTTTGTTCCTATCAAAATACCATTCATTTCCCGTTTTTGTTTTAGTAACCAGTTTGGAGCCCTGGATGGAACTATAAAGAGAGCTTGAAAAGCTCATGAAACTCATGAGGTGTAGATTAATTTACAGGCTTCTGCTGGGAACACGAAATGAGTCGGTCAGTCCAATGAAATGTTTTCTCTCAACAAGCTGTCTCCAGAGGTCCTGGTGTGTTATTGAAGTCAATATTTCTGATCTGTCTTTTTGAAGTACAACATACTATTTTGTTATTTGTATTGAGTAATCTGGGAAGAAACTATGTATGTATTTAGTATCAACACACTTTAGAATTCAGTGTTTTTGGACCCTCAAAAAAATGAAATTGCTCTGTTGTTGGTTTTAATCGTTTCACTTTGTAGTTGAAATATATGTAACGGAGTGAAACTGGGTTGGCTGTGTTGTTTCAGTGAAATATAGAGAGTTATAGTATATATATAGTATAGGCGTTACCTATTTGACTATTTTGGTTTCTATTCTCACCCTGTTCTTCTTGTCTGTCCTCCTGGGTTACTTTGATTTGCGTCTGCGTTTTTTATAGTACTTGGTTCAAGTCCTTGTTCTTGTTGTGGTTGGATGTTCAAGCAAGTTGCCATGAAGCCTGTAGCTGAGTGTGATCTCCAACAGTATCAACTTAACTAAATAATGCAAATCTAACTTTGCTTTCTTGACTTATCTTGCATCTTCTACTCTCATTAGATAAGCAGGAACCATATTAATTGAAACATTAAGATCAACCAGTCCAATGAGTTACAGTTTACTCAGAATACGCAGTACCTTGGTATACGTCAGTAATTTTATATGATTTATTGAGTACATACTGCTCAAACACGTAGCTGGAACCACTTGACATAGCATTTTTTATTTTATTTTTTTACCTGTCGTGTCCTGCATCTTAGCAAGCAGAAAGTGAAACAGGATGCCATGATGCGCCAGACAGGTTTGCTTTGCCAAGAGGGGCTTTAACAGTATAAGCCCCTCTTGTTATCTGAAATTTTTATTTATTTATTCGCTTGATTTATAATTAAGCCAGATCAGACAGGGGTAGAGAAAATAGAGAGAGAGATGCAAGCAAAAAAAAAGGAAAAGGAAAGGAGCCAATAGAGAAAAAGAGAAAACGTTTTTAAGTAAAGACAACATTTGAAGTACTTTTTTCTCAAGTTAACCGAGAATATGTTTCAGTCAGTAGACTCTTTAAAGCCCCCTGTTGGAGAAAATCGCTTTAGAAAAAAAGTTATTTGCCCTGTATGTATTAGGTAGTAGGTGAACTGATCTCATGCTCTCATGATGACCCTGAAAATTTTAACGAACACCTTAAATGATGGACATTAGTCAAGGTGTGTCCTTGTAATCCTCTTTATAACATCTAAGGGGTTGCCCTTGTGATAAGAAGGTTGTGGGTTTGAATCCCAGGTCTGCCAGTGCCACCATTGAGGTGCCCTTGAGCAAAGTACCGTCCCCACACACTGCTGCCTGGGCGCTGTGTTCCTGGCTGCCCACTGCTTCACTTGGTGAATGGGTTAAATACAGAGAAAGAAACTTCTTAGAAACTTCTGAATATTAGAGTTAGGTGTGTTGAAGGTAAATTCTTCAGGGTGATAGACCCCCAGAGTTGGGCATGCCTACTGTAGAACTTAATTACAAACTCCTCCAGCAGACTGCTCTATTAGCCAGCATTTGTCTGTCAGCTTATTGCTTCCCATTCCAAGACTTCATCCAGACTTCAAAGTGTACTTGTTGTGTAACACATCACAGGATTTGTCAAATGCAGATACTGGGGGACAGAGGAACAGATTTGTTCAATATACATAACAATACTTTAATAACACTTTATTTTTAGAGCAACTTTAGTTCTTAGAGTGCTTCCCTACAAATTCTGAACTGGGGTAATATAGATATGTGACCTCTTTTCAGTGACAGCACTCTGTGGTTCTTTGATTTAATACCCATTTCCTGGGCTTCAGAACATCTCACGGAGGCAGAAGAAAAATATAGGCCTGATTATTGGCGTAACTATGGAAGGTATGAAACCCTCAAGAAGACCTAATGATTTCTGGAAGCTAATGTCAGTCATTTGTAGCTCATTTTTATTTTGGAGAATAATAATCTTTGCTGTATTTTCTGCACATATTGCAGTAATTGTCTTATTTCATTGTTTTGGCTGAAAAAACAGCAGGCATCAAAATTGTCCAATTCGTGCAGCATCTCTTTCTGGCACATTTAATCTGTGTTTCTGCCTTCTGTATATATCATCTCCTCAGCAGTGGTGGACTGGTATCCTGTTTCAGTCCTTGCCCCCCTATGGCAGCACGAAAGGCTATGTTGTTATTAGAGGTGTCGAATTAATGTCATACTCAATTAATCACAGAAAAAATAACGAGTTAAAAATTTAACGCAGATTAATTGCACCACGTGACTTTAACCCGGTCAGGTGTTCTGCCGAAACATGCTACCCATTGAGTTCTTTTCTGTCATATTTTTGACTGCTGTGACCATTACTGCACATGAACAGTGCAGAAGAGGTGTTGAAAGTCTGTAATGTTGATTATTCATTCACTCATATGCCAAAATTCATGTACATTTTTAAATACTTTTACAGCAAAAATGGGTGCAATTAATTTAGAGCTTGTAATGAATTCGATTTTTTTTAATCATGTGACACCCCAAGTTCTAATACATTTGATAATCTCAGCTGACATCCAAATCCTCAAAATGCTTATGATTGGTGCAGGTTCCATAGGATCTTTTCTGGACAATGACATTAATAGCTGGTTTTGGAAATCCAGCCTTTGTGTAGGAAGGCAAACACCCTCTCCTACAATTCCATAATCACACCACAAAAGAGTTATTAATTGATGGCATTGCTTGATTTTGGCAAATCTTACCAGTTGCTCCAGTATCTCAAGAGAGTTTGATCAAACGAGATGAACACTTACATGATCAACCCTTAGGGTATGCTGTAAACCAGTATTCTAACAGTATTCTAACTGACAGTCATGGGCGTCACTGCCATTCACTCGGAGGGGGACGTGTCCCCTTCACATTTTATAAATATGCGTTTAGACCTCCTCACATTTAACATAAATAGTTATTTCACCGTGCGCTGTTACATCTTGAATCTTTCTCGAAAGAATCCACTCCACTTAATCGATAGAAGAATACACACACCACTGCAAATCCGAGCAGTCTGCTTATGCACTGGCGATTCCCTTCATTTGCATGCAGTGAGTTGGCAAACCCGGATTGCCAGTGTTGTGTCCTATCGATTAAGTGGAATGGGTTCTTTCGCGAAAGATTCAAGATTCAAGATTCAACAGGGGTTTCCAAACACCCCCACCACCCAAGGATAGAGACTTTAAAAGCACGCAGGAACCCCGCCCCCACCCCAAATCCCACCCCCATGCCCAAACCCCGCCCCCACATGTAGACTGATGCGTCCCCCTCACATAAAAATGCTTCTGACGCCCCTGCTGAACTGGTGTATTAACCAGTAAACACACACTCTTGCTTATATTTTCATGTATGTGTAAGGCAGAAGAAGTGTAACACCAGCAGGTGGGACTGTTGCACCACACTACGACCTACGATTTACTGGCGCTTTTTGGTCCCTCTGTGATTCCGTATTACTTCAGTCACGTCTTCTCCGTCGTACCGTGGATTCTCCGTACGACATCATGTACCGAACCGTGACCCATGTACCGTGACAGTTCGGTACCCATACATGTACCGTTACAGTCCTACTGTGGACCTAATTTGCCATTAGACAACACTGGCCGCAACAAAACCCTAATCTTCTCGCTTGATGGAGCTGACGAGGGGAGCTAGCCAGCTGTTTTTAAAACTACCCTTCTTAAATTGTTATTGAGGCTTTTTTGGAAACGTGTCTGTTTTTAATCTGCATAGTCATATTGTCATAACAAGCAATTAAGACTGGAACAGGAAACATTATAGCTTACTTTCTTAATTTTTTTCTCATGACTATGGTGGGGCATGGCAGCATATCAGTGAGACTCATACGCCAGTAAATTGGTTAAAGCCTCTGGTCTGGAGGCCTCACAGTCTCTTGAGGATATCTGGTCTTGCAGACCCGCGTAGTTGATATTCTGAAGGCAATGCTGTTGGGAGTATGAAAATAAATATTCCAGGCCTGCTTGTTCTAGCGTTTTAGGCAGAAATGAAAAGGCACCATATGTATGTGGCAGCCATGGGGCGGCAGAAGTGCTGTTGGGATGATGCTACTCAAAATGAGACAAGTCATCTGTGACTGAACGAGGAGTGGATGGCGTCTGATGGCAGCCGTCATATGAACATTCCTGATGCAGTCGTAACAGCCGGCAGTTTGGAACATTATTACAGTGTCCGCTGGTAGAAGGTTGCGCAAGTGACCGAGATTCCAGTGAAATGCACAATGTTTTTGACTTATTTCCCAAATGATAAGGCAGTGGTTCAAATATTATTAAGTACATCAATTATTTTGGAGCTTAAAATCAGATGCCAGAGGATTAGTGGGAGGCCCTTTCAGGGACTGAAGAGTTTCAGTGTTTGTGTGTGTGTAAGTGTGTGTGTGTGTGTGTGTGTGTGTAAAAGAGAGAGAGAGCCAGCAGGACAACCAGTGATAAACAACTTCACATTTTCTATTGATGGAGTCATACATTCCATTAAAGGGCCGAAAGAAAGCCACGGCAAATATTTTGCCATCTCAAGGCTGAACAGCATGAATAGAAGTAATCAGAAATCGCGGCAGAATTGCTGCGCTGTATTTTGGAGACTGGCACTGCATGTAACACACAACTGTGCATTCTCCAGCTAGACACACTCTTAGAAATATATTCAAAGATGGCTTTTAAAGAGTATTGACACTGTCAGGGTCGTTCAGGGTCCCTGGTGTGGAACTTCAGTGGAGTCTTCAGTATCTTTATATAGGAAACGTAATTGTACCGCATTCCATTGCTGTTATATTTTTCAGTGCGCCCTGTACACACAATGTACAAATACACTATATGGACAAAAGTATTGGGATGTCTGACCGTTACACGAACAGAGACTTTAATGACATTGCATTCAAATACATGTACTTTAATATGGAGTTTCCACTCTTCAACAGCTTCCACTCTTCTTGGAAGACTTTCCGAAAGATTTTCGAGTTTCTGTGGGAGTTTGTTCCCAATAATGTTGGCCATACAGTCTTTGTCTTCTAGTAAAGTGAATGTAATGTAGCTTTAAATCTCCTTTCTGCTGACCTTCTAAAGGCCTTTCTGACAAGGTATTTCAAACTGACTCCACTGATGTAATCCAAGCACACATAAATTATTCTGACAATTAAAATATTTGTGGAAATATGTGGAAAAATCTTAAAATTCAAGGCTGAACTTGCCTTTTTATGGCTACTGTGGAATGGAGTTACAAAGAAATTTGGACAATTTGGACCTTTGAGGCTATATATACGTTGTTTATACCTTGGGAGACTTGAATATACCAGGAGAGCATCATTTGTTCTGACTGTTTAAAGTAAATGTGGTCAATTATTACATCAGTGTATAGAAACATAGAGAGACTGGACATGTGTGTTATCAGCAGTACTGCATTTATTTTTTAACCCAGTTGCAAACATATGAAATAAACCCAGTTTTTACACCACGCTCTTAGTTAGCCCTTCTGAGGGGGATGATTTCATCACACCACGTATATATGCAGTGTATATTCAGGTATTAAATTGTACTAGATTTGTCTTAATAGTTGAGTTTGTTGAAAAATTGGTTGAAGGAAAAAAAAAATTCCCCAAATTGATGCCTAATTCACGGACTGAGATAAAGTAAGTCATTGAGTAAATAGTCATTTAAAGTAGTTTGATTTGAAAAGTTTTGTATCGAAACCTTGCAACTTGTTTAGAGTGCTGGTGACAGAAACCAGTGTCTACAACTGAAATATTTTATTAACTATCCAAAACTACAAGTGAACAACACATCTTCTGAGGTTTTATGTGTAATGTTGATAAGGGTAAAATAGAGGTAAATCTCTAAAAACAATGAGAGCACTGCAAAAATGTTCAGTTTCTTAGCTTTTATCTTTTGTAGATGCAAGTATTGAACTGAACAGCTTTGCCTTAGTTTTTAAGAACTGCTGACAATATTTCTCCTAATTTCCAGATAAAAATATTGTTCTTTAAGCGTCATTTGATGTAACACATTTCTGTAATGAAGCTTTTAGAGGTCTTAAACTTTGCAGATGTCTTTTTCCATTCACCACTACTGTGAACTAATTCTGACTCAGTGAGCTTCAGGAAGGACTTTGGTGGAATTTCCTTTTTAGATTAAACAGATTTGCTATTCTAGGCTATGCAGATCTTTATCAGAACCCTAAAGTTACATTAATGAACCAGTTAAAACACTGAGTATTACATGCGTAGCATTAACTCCCATCACTTGGAATCAGAACTGGAGTTAATGCCAAAATCTCTGGAATCTAACATTTCTAACTATTGTTTTCTGAAAGGAGGAATGCTGAGGCATTATGGGAAATGTAGTGTTTTTGGTAATGGTGCCATATCAACTAATTATGGTTTAAACAGGACTTTATATCTTTAGAGCCTACTTATTGAGTCATGCCTGGTGATCTGATGGTTAGGGAGTTACCCCTGTAATCTGAAGGTTGTAGGTTTGAATCCCAGGACTGCCAGTGGCACCACTGATGTACCTTTGAGCAAGGTACCATCCCCACTTCTTGGGTGGCCTAGCGCGTCACTTGGTGAATGAGTTAAATGTAGACAAAGAATTTCACATTGTTCACACTGTGTGCTGTGGTGTGTCCATAACTATAAGGGTCACTTTACTGTACTTTTTAATGAGGCACTGCAGTAAACTGGTTCTAGGGAAGCCCCTGGTCTGGAGGCCTCAGAGAGATGAAAGTCTCTGCAGAATATCTGACCTTGTAGACCAGTGTAGTTGGTATTCTGTGGACGATGCTGTTGGGAGTATGAAGATAAATATTCCAGACCTGCTTCGTCTAGTATCATAGGCAGAAATGAAAAGGCACCATATGTATGTGGCAGACATGGTGGCAGAAGTGCTACTGGCATGATAGCACCGGCTCATCAGACGTCTGGTTCCATTTACCACTGCTGAGAATTAATTTACCACTGCTGTGACTCAGTAAGGTTCTCTAGAGCGAAGCTTTTCACATCAGACCACTCTGGGTGGAATTCCCCCTTTCAATCTGCTAGATTTGCTTGTCTGGGGTTTGCAGATCTTTATCAGCTTTATCAGTTACTTTAATGAAAAAGCACAATCACACTCTGGAATTTTAACAGCTAAAGCACTGAACATGCATAAGGGTTGATACATTTTTGATGCATCTTTGTTCAAAACATTTGCAGTAACAATGCTGCAGTGTCAGAACTCTGACCAGCAGAGGGCAATGTAGTTTTGTAGGGCAATGAGTGATGAGTGTTGACTTCATCTTTTCCCAAAAGCATGTTCAAGAGAGCCTCAGGATCACTTCTAAGGAGTTGATCTTTTCTCACCTGTAGTTATGTATTCCTTGCTATTCTAGCACAACCGAAGCAGAATGCCAAGTACCTCTCTCTGGTGTGTTGAGAGCTCAAATCAAATCAATATTTAGACCATCAGTGCTCTGATCCAGTCCTGGGGAATTTTATTATATTTTGTATGATAACATCTCTTGTGTGCTTTATTTTGACAGTTAATTCCTGACTGCAGTTATCTTCATATTTCTTACATGATGCTCTGCTTGTTGTCTGTACTACAAGTATGCGTAATATTCATTATAAACAAATAGCTCCAGTTCACAATCAAAGTTATAAAATACTAGATCTATACATTACCTGATTTCTGTATGAAGAACACAAGTGACTTAAACCATTGCTATAATGTAGCCTGTTGTTTGTATGTTGCTTGGCAGCCATAGCCTAGTGTTTATTGCCGATATTACTATTATTATTATCATTACTATTATTATTACTACATTATTTATTAAATACTGTACCATATTTTATCATTTATCATACGACAAGCCCCTCACTAAAACACGAATGTAATGTTTCACCGCTGGTCAGTTGTGATTATGATTTCTAATCCGCACTGACAATATGTTATAGGTTATGTATGCTTTTTAAGACACATATTTTGTTGATCATATATATATTTCACATCACACTCACACACACACATACGCATACTCACACAGATCAGCCATAACATTAAAATTACCTGCCTAATATTGTGTAGGTCTGCTGTGTGTCCCTGAAACAACTGAATCTGGAGAATTTGGAGGCCAAGTCTAGTCCTTGAATTTTTTATCATGTACTTCAAACCATTACTGAACAGTGTTTGCAGTGTGACAGGACACATTATCCTGTTGGAAGCGGGTGGGTTTTTAAAAGACTTTAACCGACTGTTCACTAAGTGCCTGACATCTACCACCTACTGACAGGTGTGAATATAACGAGATAATCAATGTCATTCGTTTCATCCCACAACTACACCTACCCCCACCCACTCCGCTTGGCACCAGCAACCAAGTCTATAAGTTTCTCTACTGTGAAATATTTCAAACCAGCCTGGATTACTTTAATTACTCAGTTATGTATAATATATTTTATATTATAGCTCCCCTTTGAGGATGAGGAGCTCAGCTCTTCAAGCTCAGGGCTTGGATTGTATTGCGAGTGTGGCGGCTTCAATGTATGTGAGCCTGCATCAATGTATGACAACTGTTATAACTTGTTTGTAACTGCTTATTAATGATTTATAAACTGTCTACAACCTAATTAACAACCTGATTATAAATCACTCATAAACCCTTCATATGTCTTAGTGGTACCCATTATTTTGACCAAGCAAAAAATAGATCCTCTCAGTTTACAACTAATTACTCACAAAAATACATTTCAGATACTGTTCAGTCTCCCTATTTAGAGCTTAATTCTCTGTGCAAAGATTCAGTGCCACATCAGAGGTGGCATAATAATCTGCTATAACATCTGAAGTGAAGAGGCACAGCTGCAGGGAATATAAAATGCAAATGCTTTTTATGTTATGTATTATAACATAATACATTATAATTATAACATAATGCTTTTTATGCTATGTATTTTAACAGCATTATCCTGGCAATCAATGGTGTGATTCAAAGCCATAGCATGATATAGCAACTTTCTTTAGCTCTGCATGACCAGCAATTTGGTGAACTTTACCAGGAAAAAGTAACAACCAGTCAAGGTAATGGCAACTTAAATTGAAAAATTGGCTGAAAAATATGAACGCGTAAAAGTTAGTACATGTGAAGCTTATTTAGTGTGCTTCGAAGTTAGAAGAGAAGTTTGCATATGAACTTTTTACGAAGGCTTAGGTGTGAAAAGCTGCAGCTTTTGGCCACAGCTTGTCTCAGCAGCTGAGACTTCAGATGCATATCAGCTGAAGGAACGGATGCTGCATGTACAGAGAGCTCGCAGCAATGGAAAACTTAAAGGGTGCGAAACCACACACAACAAACAGGAAATCACATTTCCGCTCAGCTCCTTGAGCTTCACATAGTCTGGAGTAAGGCTGGGTGAAACCAATTGCTTATCATAGCATGTATGTATATATATTTATTTAAATAAACAAATATTATATATATATATATATAAACAAATATTATATTCAAACATTTAAGTTACTAGGCAAACTTTCTACTCCAAGGGGAATATATAAATAATACACACACAAACACACACACACACACACACACACACACACATACACACACACACACTTAAATACAGTACATACATTGACACCAAGGTGTAGAAAGTTTGCCTAATAAATGTTTGAATTAAAATAAATGTTCTTTTTCTTGAAAGGGTATTGAAAAACTTGGAAAACAAATATATACCTGACTGATAGCATATATCAAATTTGTTTATATATTACAGTATATCACTATTGCATTACACATGTATGCATAGTTACATTTGAATAAATTACAAGATCAGTTTCCGAAAGAGAATATGATTGTAATCAGTGATTCTTTTAGCTTTTCTTTCCTTTTAGCTTTTCAAAGTAAAAATCGGCTAAGCTTGTGTGGTGCTTTTATTATAACACAGGATATCAACCATTGGTAATGTATGTGCTGCTCAGTCAGTCAGGCTGTAAATTAAAATACACGGCCTGAAATACACAGCGCTCTTGTAATTTTGTCCCATAATGTGTCGAAAGAGTTTGGTATTGGTGGAGGCCTCAATATGACTTTATACAGAACTTTAAATTGTGATTTGGATGTCAGTGGGCCCCCCTGAGTCAAGACATTTGGTTAAAGAAGTTCTCTGGCCAGGAACTCTGTCTGGAGGCTTCTAGGCAGGCAGGGATTACCCTTTCCTTCACAAGTGTACATAAAGTCCACTCCAGCCCTGAATGTCTAATAACAGGATCTCTATTTCCCTCTATATTATCTTGCTCTATTGAAAACATTATCATTTCAGACCAACTGTCTCACTGACATTTTGTCGTATTGTGATAACTCTCAGTCGCCCAGGTGGAGACGTAACAATTCCCTGCTACAGGGTCCAGGCTTCAAAGATAAACGTAGGGCAGAAATGAAATTTTTATACGGAAAGCAATGTCCCTACAGCACCCTCCTGGAGGTTACCCAGGAGGCTTTATAATTCAAGACCCAGCACATAAGAAAAATAGTATTACACAGAAGTAGTATATTTGGAGGAGATAAAAGCTATGGAGCTCAAATTGAAACAAAATATATATCCACTGGTGAATTACGGAGAGGAATCCAAACCAAATCTGAATCTACTTCTTTATCCACAAAAAAAAAGTGAAGTTCATGTTGTACAGGAAAAGGCCAAAGTACTTTGAATCATGTGATAAAGTTGGCAGGTTACAAGGAAGATACACTATAAGAACAAAAGTATTGGGACACTCTTAGTTACTGAATTCACGTGTTTTGATAATACCCATTGCCACAGGTGTATGAAATCAAGTATACCAAGAACTAGACTGGCCACACAGAGCCCTGACCTCAACCCCACCCAACACCTTTGGGATGAACTGGAACGGAGATTGTGATCCAGACCTTCTCATCCAACATCGGTGTCTGACCTTATAAATGCTCTACAGAATGAATGGACACAAATTCCCACAGAAACTCTAAAATCTTGTAGAAAGCCTTCCAAGAAGAGTGGAAGCTGTTCTAGCAAAGGAGGGACCAACTCCATATTAAAGTCTATGTGTTACAATGCAATCTCGTTAACGCCACTGTTGGTGGAATGGTCAGGCGTCCCAATGCTTTTATTCGTTTACAGCAGGGCTGGACTGGCCATCTGGCGTACCGGGCAGTGCCCGGTGGGCCGAAGGAAAATTTGAGCCGGTGCGAATTCCCTTCGGCACCCCCCGCCCCCGGGAACGCTATCGATAGCGGCGATGGTACATTTGGCCGGTGCGATGGTAAAATTGGGCCGGTCAGGTATTTGGACCGGCGCGGAATCACCCCCTCTCCCACCCAACGGGAACGACAAGCTGGTGGAGGACTGACCGAGTAAATGTTGTCTGAAAATGAATAAAACATTTTTAAATAAATATAGAGGTATATAGGTGTGTCATGTCAAATGTGGGCCTTTTAATTAATTTTTAAAAAAAGGGGGGAAAAGTGTGCTTGCTCAAATACAGCAGTCATCTGACCCTTCTTACATACTACATACAGGAAACAAGAATGTAGTGCCGAAAATCCACAGAAGAACAAACAAATATTCGCAAATGTCTTTCTATGCCTGTTTTCAAAAACTTTCCAGGGCCTTGAACTTATTTGTTCAGATTCACAAACTTTCAAGGATTTCAAGGATCCACGGGAACCCTGTTTACAATAAAAAATAAAGATAAAAATACAACAATTTGACGAAAAATTACAGTAAAGATTCTCGGTCTCTAAAACCCTCAGCCTGCGGAGAGAGCACGCAATTGGCTGCAGATAAGTGGTGTGTGGAGGGGTGGGGCTTGCAGGGGTCGGGTACACACTAAAGTGCGAGTTATATTCTGGTCGGTTCATAATTAACCCACTGCGTAAGTTGCCATACCTGCAACATACCTCGTGATAAACCTGTTCACCTTTTATAGTACGGGTTAGTCATGAAGTTACGCCACACATGACCAAGTTACTCTCGAACTTCATAGTACAGACTCCATACTGATTGTCATTACCTAATCCTTTCCGGCTGATCCCTTTATATGAGACTGAGATTTTTCATCTTTCTGAATCTGATCACATTTTATTTTGATTGAGTCTCCTGTAGATAATCTACTTTAACAACTTTAACAAACTATCTGGTGAAACCTTTAACTAGGTTTATGTTAAAGATTAGGATTAAATTTAAGTTTTGGGTTAAGCTTAAATGTTATGGTCAAGATATGAATTAAATTTAACCATAACTTTAGTAGTATTTAATAGATATTAGTCAAATGTTAGTTAAAAATAATGTTTGTATCTACAATTAACCATCAAAATAAAAAGTAAACCAGCTTTCTTGTAAATTGTTCCGTACAGTTAAAGTGCTACAATTCAGTTTTATTCTACAGTGTTCACATCATCATGTGAAACTTTAAAGCAGAAAGAGGAGTTAAATATTCACTGACTGTTCTGAACTGTTCATTGAACACTTGATTAATCTCAACACTTTCAAATTCTTCTTTTAAATCAGTCCCTTCAGTTCAAGAACTAAAAACAGTGAACTCATTTTAAATTGTTATTCCAATGAACACAAACTGATTCCAGAAGATTTCTGTTCTCACCTGCTTCTCGTTTTTTTCTGCTGCAGCTGAAACTGTATCGTGGCCTTTGTGTTGATCCACCATACACAAATAGCAGATGCAGCTCTGGTCGGTACGACAGTAGATCTTCATCACTTCATTGTGCTGAGAGCAGATCTTCTGTTCTAGTTGTGTGGAGGCTTTGACCAACATGTGCTTTTTCAAAACAGGAACTTCAAAGTGAGGTTTAAGATGAGCTTCACAAAAGGAGGCCAGACATGTCAGACAGGACTTGATGGCTTTGTTTTTCCTCCCAGAGCAGAAATCACACTCCACATCTCCAGGTCCAGAGTAACCAGGAGCAGGAGAAGCAGCTTGGAGTTCTGTCTTCTTCAGTTTCTCCACCACTTCAGCCAGCATGTGGTTTCTGCATAAAAGAAACGCAGAAACAACATGTGAAGGAGTGAAGGTCTCTCTGCAATGGGGGCAGCTGTAGACCCCCTTCTGATCCTCCTGATCCCAGTAGCCGTTAATACACTCCATACAGAAGCTGTGTCCACAGGGAATGGTCACTGGATTCCTCAGCAGATGCAGACAGACTGGACAGATGAACTGCTTTTGATGATCTGAAATACTGGCTTCTGCCATTTTCCTGCACTTCCAGACTGAGAGAGATCAGGTTCATTTACTGAGTAGGAAGACCTTCCTGGTTTTCAGTCGATTAAAGAGTCACAGATAGGGGTGGAGAAAAAAGGGAGTAAAAAAATTAGGAAAGAAGTGATTGGTGGAGATTTGGAGGGAAAGTCAGACAGTCAGTTACTAGGTGAGGCAAGTCTCTCATGATCCTAGTTGCTCAGGTCATGCATCTCCTGTTAAAAAAAATAAAAATCCTACCAAGGCAATAGAGCTGATCTGGTCATCCTTGATATCCTGAGAATGGCTGTTCTTAAACCAGGAGGGGATGTTCTGAGTTAGGACATTTTCTACAGCACCAAAGTAAAAAAAAGTTCCATCTTGGATGCTTCCTTGCCTTTTAGGGACTGAGTTTGAGTGTGTTCATTCCATGTCATATCCTCAGAGATGTGAATGCCAAGGTATTTGAGGCTGCTCACCTTCTCCACTACAGTCCCATCAGTGCTGGTCATCGGGCATGCCCGTTGGGCCGATGGTAATTTTAGGCCAGCCACGTAATTTTGGTCCGGCCCCGCCCAACCCGCAAAAATACGCGTGGATAATGCCCCGCCTGCATCACTACTGGGCAGGTAATTTTGGCCCACCGTGGAATCTCATCAGATGGAGCCTATACCAGCCGACTGTTAACCATCACCATTCCACTCCCTTATTTATATACAACATTGTTGCTGCTTCTTTGTCATTTTTACAAAACCATTTACTATTGTTATTCCTTATCTTATAAATCTTTGCACACTTAGTTACCCAAACTTCAGGCTTAGGATCAGAATGTCTTTATCTTTAAAAAAAATACATTTCCAGTTCGGCGTGTTCAAAGTTTTTGGCTGGTGGTGTAGATGTTTAGTATGACTCTGTTTCTGCGGTGATATGGCTAGATTGTGCATTTTCCTCCAGTACTATAACCAGCCTTTTTATCTATAGTGGCATGCACATGTTTGGGCACCCTGATGTAATTTTCTGTTTGTGGTAAAAGCTTAGTCATTACAGGATTTACTGACCACCAAAATGCTCGCAAAGGTTTAAGCTTGGTGTATTGCTTTTTCTTTTGTACAACTTTAGCACAAGTTTGGTCCCTGGCATACTGAGCCAAGTGTTTTCCTAATGTTATGTAAAGCAACATGACTGAGGTACAGATGCAATGTGATAAATATATATATATATATATAGCTGGTTGTTAGTTGTAACACAGGTCTCGCACCCACTTGAAAAGGGTGAGGAGTGAAGAGGCAGTTCTTATATTGATTTTATGACTAATAGAAGGTTTGGCTGGAATAACCAGAAGTTTCATCTTGGCAAGATTAAGCTGTAAGTGGTGATCTGTCTGATAGACAAGCCTGAGATGCGTGCCGAGACTATGCAGTCGTCTGAAAGGAAGGACAGTGATAGCTGTGCGTCATCGCCAAAGCATTGACAGGAGAAGCAATGAGAGCAAATAATGGAGCTCTATCTTCTAGCAGAGTTTAGTTCCAAGCTGTATCTAAATTGCTGCCCCTGCCACTTTGCCCCAAGTTTGCATCTGATTTAGCCAATCAAGGATGTCTGAAGGTGATTAGCTAGAGTAGGAAAAGCAGATTCTGGTTGGAATTAGTCTTTGGGAAAGTAGATCTCCAGGACCAGGATTGATGACCACAATG
This sequence comes from Brachyalestes nurse, assembly GCA_037974405.1. NCBI lineage: Eukaryota > Metazoa > Chordata > Actinopteri > Characiformes > Alestidae > Brachyalestes > Brachyalestes nurse. The sequence goes on from JBBPCY010084950.1 coordinate 16,829, forward strand.
TTTTGCTAAATTTTGCTTTAATTACAGCCTGACCCAAACCACACAGGTTTGTGCAGAAGCCTCTGATGAGCAGATTAGTTTCAGCTGAAATCATATGAACACACGTTTGTGGAAGGGAGGGAAACTGGTCATTGTCATACATTTTCTTAGTGATAGCGAAAGTTCAGAAGTTCAGAGTTTCAAAGTATTTGGTTTAAAACATTTGGTTTATGTCAGGAACCTAACAGGCTGGCTACAGCTCTTTCAGAAAACACAGACAGGAAATACTGATTCTACTAAGATAAATAAACTGTCCACACTAAACCAACACTAGAACCAGGTGAGAGCAGACATCAACAGCATGACCAGAGACACACAGTGGAGCCTGGCAATAAGATCTAGCACAATAAAGGTATGAACAGTTAAAAAGAACAAGCAAGGAGCAGGAAACAGCACATACTAAAGGGTGTGTGGACAGACATCTAACAGGAAAGGTGGCTTAAATAAAGAGAGACAAACTAGGGCCAGGTGAAACTAATGTGAGTCATGGGACAAACCAAAGCCAAGAATATGGAAGGGGGAATTCAGGTGTGTCAAATTAAAAGTCCCATGAAACAAAGGCAAAACATTATAGTAATAGAATGTAAATTACTTACATTTAATCATCAGCCTTTAGATCAGAACGGTTTAATTTAAAATAAAACATTTCAAACAGTTAGTAATTTTCTGAAAACTTAGCAATAACTATATTCAGTAGATACATTTTTTAATGTCATTTTTATTACATAACCTCTCAAATCCTTCATAAATACGTAGAGTGGCTGAGTGAATGTAGTGGGAACTGTGTAGAGGAGAGCTATTGTGTCAGCGACACTGTAGAAGGACAGAGTTCCTGCTCTGTGATCCACATACACTCTGGAGGATGGAGGTCCTGAGATCTCAGTTGTAATGTTGTTGTGCCAGAAAGAGAGAGAGGAAGAACACACCAGACCCCAGATTGTTGCGTCCAAATACACACTCATAACCTCTTTTCCTGCTAATGCCTTTATATAAGACTGATGTAGACACACACCCCTAACTGCTCCACTCCACCTCTCAGTAACAGCGTCCACACACACTCTCCTCACACAACACCTGACTATTACAGTTTAATCTCACAGGATGACCAGAGTAACTCTGGTCTGTAGGACACCATGTCACCATTTTGTTCTTCTCAGACAGAACAAGGTAATGACGTGTTGGGATTCAGAGTCAGCTAACAGAAATCTGAAAAAATAGAAAATATTAAATATTGTATTACAAGAATGTATGTGTCAGTGTTTGTTGCGGTCGACCCGTGCATCACTACTGCCTATTATACCCCAAGAATAACAAATCAATCATATCAATCATGTTTAAAACAACAAGAAATACAAATAATGTGTGTGTGTGTGTGTTACACCTACGTTGAAAAAAATCCTTTCTGGTCTGTGGCTCAAAGAGTAAAATCAGAACTGCTTCAGCTGTAGAAACACAAGATAAAAAGTCTCTCTCTCTCTTTTTCTCTCTCTCTCTCTCTCTCTCTCTCTGTTTCTCTCTTTCTCTCTATCTCTCTCTCTCTCTTTCTCTCTCTATCTCTCTCTCTCTTTCTCTCCTTCTCCAACAGAAAGGCATATTAAAAATCCTTTCAGTAGCTACACTACACACAGTTAGCTGGTTGACCAGCTAACGTTAGCTAGCGTTAGCTAACGATTTGTTACTCCTGAGTCATACACAAACTGTGAATTATATCATATGATTCTCAGAATCAGAAAACTTTATTGATCCCACAGGAAACTGCTTATGCTATGACTGCACAGTCATACAGAAGACACCAAGACAAGAGCAATCTAAAATATAAAGTTAAAATAAAACTCTCCAGACATACTCAGAAAAGACTTTATTATAAAAGATATTATCCATGCTTTATACCATGTTTTATACATAAAATGCTGAGGTGGAATACTATAGATAAATAAATAAAATAACTACTTAAGTAATTTACTAGTCAAAACAAATAGTGGTTTGGAGATTTTCAATATACTGAGTCTGTTCTTGCATGTAATAATAAAATAAATAGTGATATTATACATAAGATTATTGTGCATAATAATAAGATATTTGAGATAATGATAATAGCAGCAGGTTTTTGCACAGATTATTGTGTGAGTGAGAGACTTTTACTTTAATATAATAAAGCTCCTTCTCTTTCTGGTGTCCTAGTCCAAATCTGTATGATGTATTTCCCTTGATGTATGAGAAATGCCGCGTCACTGTATTTTTCCATTGCTTGCTGCCAGTGTTTGTTCTCTTTTTTAATGAGATCACTGAACGTCAGTTTTATTTCTCTGGGCTTCAAGAGAACCGTTACAAACATTCAGACTAGAAACTTCTCTACCTCACACAAAACTGAAAATACCTCAAAAAAGGGAATTTATAAAATTAAGTACAGTCAATTACTTAAAAAAAAAAAAATTCCAATAATAATAAAAAAAAGGCTGTGAATGATGATAGCACAGCTACACATACACACTGTTATGTGTCATCTGTGTTACTAACAGGCCGAGAAAAAAAAAAAAAAAAAGAAAATGTCACGTCTGGTGCTCGGGGAAGTGAGGCGAGTCACAATTGCAGGTTCCATGAGATGGAATTTTAAGAACACCGAACATAAGACACATGAGGGACAGGTAACCTGAGGATAACAGTGAGGGTGAGCGTAATGGTGGACATAGACTCCTAGGACTTAAATACAACAGCTACTTAGACTTAAACCAATCAGAATACATAATCAATTAAACTAAAACACAGAACACCTGAGACTGTGACTGAAGACACAACATAGTCCCATGATTTCAAAACAAGTCTTAAAACAAATCCGAGACCTGACAGTAAATCAGCATAAGTAGGAATGTATATAAATCTGAAACAATGATCAAACACAGACATATACAGATCATCCAGAAACAGTGAACATTTACTGTACAATTGCCATCTTTTCTTGAGTTTAGCATGTTATGGAAGCTTCATTATATTAAAGTAAATTTTTTAATGGACCGATTAAACTTAACAGGTGTGTTTGGAATCCGGCCCCGTAGAGACACGAGTGGGGGCGAGGCGGGTAAGGGCAGGACTCTGCCAGACCGGGCTCGTCCGTTTCTGTCTCAAGGGAAGGGCGAGACTCTGGTGAGAGTTGGGTGAGAGTGTTGGGACTGTCTTTATGGGAAGAGCGAGGAACGAGTATGGGCCCTGGTAGGCGCAGTCCTCGAGGAAATGCCATGGCGCGAAACACCCTTTCTGATGACTCACTGTCATCTTGGTCTCCAGGCATCGATATACTGGCTGTGTCTGACATTTCAGCGAGTGATACAAGATACAAGAGACACAAGAAGCTCAGAGAGAGGCAGATGTGCATTTCCCCGTCCAAATGCAGGGTGGAGTACACACCCTAATAATTATTGGGTGCACAGTAGTGATGCGCGGGTCGGCTTTTTTTCACACCGCCCCCACCCAACCCCTCAGAAGATCCAAACCGCCCGCCCAACCCACAAAAATATGCGTGAATAATGACCCAAAACCCAACCCGACCCGACCAAAAATAAATAAATCTCGAAACCCGTTCACAACACGTTTTTAACGATAATGTTATGCGTTTTGTAACTTTTTGACCCGCCCGCCCGCACCCACGATATTTTAAAAATGTCTGGCCTAAAACCGACCACACCAGCGGGTCACGGGTCGACCTGCGCACCACTAGTGCACAGCTTTCAAACTACAGACTTCGGAGTTGTCTTAGACATTTTCCCACTGACATCAGAAAACAGCTTATTATACAAGATACATTCATAATGACGCTGATTTTCTAAGAACATCTAAACAGCTATCAGCAGTTCCAGACTTGAAGATGCTATTACTGAATAAATACATTTTCATAGATTAATTGCAGGTTCAATTAAACTGTGTTGTAACTAGTAACTGTGTTAATAACTCTAGATGTAATCATTGTTTTATTCACTGTATCTGAGATGAGAGTGAGGGAAGCCCGGTGCACTAGTATGTGTGTGTGTGTGTGTGTGTGTGTGTGTGTGTTAGTGTTAAGAAGTTGAACCACTTAGGACCCAAGAAAGTCACACAGGTTTGAAAACACTTTAAAATGTCAGATATATGATTCCACGTATCATGAAATTTGATTGATAATTTAAATGGTTTAAAATGGTTACTGTTGTTGATAAGGAGCCACTCTGCTTCACCCAAAGTGCAGAGTAGTGCTAGTGGCTCTGCTGTGGCACCCGTTGGCATCAGCGCGTTTGTTGGTAACAGCCATCTGGGCCACATTGAGCCATTGTCCTCCACCTTGGTCACAAGCTCTTCCATCCAGCCATCTCCTCATGCAAATCTGGCTCCGGAGCAACACAAGGAGGGGCGAGGCGGGGAAGATCAGGGCTCTGCCCAACCGGGCTTGTCCGTTTCCGGCTCAAGGGAAGGATGAGACTCTGGTGAGAGTTGGGTGAGAGTGTTGGGACTGTCTTTACGGGAAGTGCAAGGCGTGGACTGATCGCAGACCAGGGACCAGTCGTCCTCCAGGAGGTCCACACACTATCCCAGCTCCGATACCGGACCAATCAGATTCCTCTCTGGGATGGGAGGTGGGTCGAGCCATGGCTGGTTCGTGTCCCCGGTGGCTGTGTCTCCCCATATGAAGGCCAGGTATAGCCAGTCGAGGAAGTCCATCAATGGCAGGCTGCAGTTGGCCAGTGTATTCACACTGTGTTTCTTTTCCTAAAAAATAAGTCAACCCAACATCAAAAGTCAACCAAAAGCAAAAAAAAGTCCATGTTGCTGTTTTGGAATATTTTAGTTTGCTCATCTGTGTTCGAAGGTTGTCACACTGCTCTGTTCAGTGCAGTAAACCTCTACAAGATACCAAATACTTTGGCACAATTGTACATGGCCATGCAAACCTGCAAGACGGCTGTAATTCTTGGCAGTTTTCGCATCAGCCAGCTACAGCCCTCGTCAGAGATTACTCTTCAGAGATGTGTTTGAAGTGTGTTAGGGTCTGAATCTTGTTTTGTGAACAAGAAAAGGGCTTCTAGCTTTTCCAAATATGACAGAGGCAAATTTCTCAAACATTCCTGTTTGAGGAGTCACCTGATTCTGACATCAGTGGAAAACTCCTGATTGGTTGTTACTTTAGTGGGCAGTCTGGTTGCTATGGACCCTATAAACTCAGGTTCGGTTCTCCACCTCTTCTTTCAACAGAGAAACAGACAGCTGCTTCTCTCTGAGGTTTCTTTGTCTCATCACAGTGTCATTCACTCAATCCTGAAGCTCAGAAAGTATAGAATTGCCTGAAGATCACAATGAGTGTACACCATCAGAAAAGAGTCCTGCTTTAACTTGGCAACGGCTGAGTGAAGTCTTTAACTGGCTGGAGAGACACAGTCAGAATTTTTACAGCTATCTGGCAGCTTGACAAGGCCATATTCAATTACACCAATGAATTTAAAATCTCGCAGTGGTTTGTTACAGTTCGTCATTGGTGCAGGCTGGCGCAAACCTCCAAGCACACAACTTCAAAGCTTGGAACAAAAACGGATGACACCATATACTATGAAACCAAACCCCTTAATTTTACCCCTTAAAATTACCTTAATTTCCAGGTTATTAAGGAAAATTAAGGGGAAAAGTGCACCGATCAAGGCTGATTAAGGGGTAAAACTCCTGAATTTTTCCCTTGCTTTTTGAAATTTGCCCCTTAAATAACCGAACCTCCTGAATTAATGCCTTATGTTTAGGTTTAAGGGGTTTCACACTCATACCAAATCCACTTTTAAGGTCACTGTGTTTCATAGTGATAACGGTGTAATGGCTATCACAACCTTACCCACATCAGCAGCCTGATTCCCACAGAAGCATCCTTTTGCTCTGCAGAGCACTTTGCTAGATGAAGACAGTACTACCCTGCTAACTACCCTGCAAGAAAAAAATAAAAGCAATTTCTCCACTTTTGTGCGTGTTCGTTAATTGGGATTTTGCACTGTTCTCAGAGCTTTGTATGAACAAGAGAAAATTCTCATATGAATGTTTTGTTGAATCTTTTCTAGCAGAAATAAATGAAAATAAAGTTAATTCATCTGTCTCACCAAAGACAAACCATTAGCAGGGAGCCAGCATTTCGCGTACATCACATTCATGTATGCTGAAAACTTGCTTTTAACTGAGACCCGTGCCGTGGCTCGAGGCACCACACACACCATCCCAATACCGGACTGATCAGTTTCCTTGCTGTGTCTGACATTTGAGTGAGTGATGCAGTGATGAGACACAAAAAAGCTCAGAGAGAGGCATTTCTCCGTCAAAATGCTAGGTGGAGTACACAACCCGAGAAATGACTGGGTGCATAGTTCTTTGGAGTTATCTTGGAAATGTTTCCAATTACATCAGAATATGTCTTGTTATGCCAGAGGAATGTTCACTCTCTTTATTTCTCAGAAAAGCTGGTGAGACACTCTCAATTCCCTTGGGAACAGGTGTCCCAGTCCAAGTTCATCACAAACAGGTCCTACAAGATTTCTGCATAGACTGACCTGATGTGTGGGAAAAGCTGGTTCCCTGTACTTTTTAATTACTTTTTTCCCCCGTCGTGTCCAATGCCATGTCATGCCAGACACCTTTTGTTTTTGCCAAGTGGAGCTTTAACGGGTCGGTGTAAGCCCCTGTTGTTACTTGAAAAGTATTTATTCATTAGATTTTTTACATAGTTAAGCTAGATCAAACAGAGGGAGAGAAGACAGAGAAAGAAAAGAGATAACAGAAAAGAAAGAGAAAAGGAAAGAAGCCAGCTGAGAGAAAAAGGGAGCGACAGAGAAGAGATCCAAATGAGAATTGCTATAACCTTTTATTACAGCAAGGAATTGTTCTCTTTTAAGACAAGGTCAAATGACTTCATTTTCATTTCTCTCTGTTAAAAGAGACTCACCACACACATTCAGACACATTTTTTTTTAAACTCTCGCAAAAAAATAAAAGTCTGAGAACACTGCAAAACCACAGCTAACGAACACATGGTGTTTCTATTAAAGCCGGTGATGTAGAGTGTGCTGTGTTTAAACCCAGACAATACTTCAGTTCAGCTCTCAGTGCAGAGCACAAAAAGTCCTGTGGAAGTTTCCCAAAGGGAAGTCCTATGGAAGTGAGAGGGCAGCAGTGTTGCCGGATTCTGCTGATTGTTTCCAGCCCAAAATATGCCCAAACCCCGCCAAAATGCACTCAAAATACGAAATCTACCTTTTTGAGTGATTGCCGTTGCTGCCTATAATCAGGGTGCGAACTAGGGGGAGCTATAGTGGTGACATGAGGTCCCCTGGAAACATGACTTGTGAAATTTTGGGGTATCTCTAAAGTATTGATATGATGACAAAATAAATGCCATATTGGGCATGGTATTTCTCACAGGTGTAAAATAAATAAAATAAAATAATATTTACAGCTTATTACTCATGAAAAACGTAGTCTGCTTGCACACTGGTGGGGGTGCTGCCTGCAGCCCCACCCACTCCCCACTCACACGAGCTAGTTTAGTTAGCAGTGTAGTATGTGGCGTTGCGTCTCT
>JBBPCY010085023.1:0-24404 GCA_037974405.1 Brachyalestes nurse
CATTATATATAGAGAGAGATTATATATATTATATATATATGTATATATACACAGAGAGAGAGAGAGATAGGATATATAAATATAAACTAAATAGCAGTATTTAAATAAATGTTTTAAATACGTACGTTAATACATAAAAATTATGACCTGCATAAATTAGCTCTGGGCTCCACCCCAGAGGGGGCAGTACTGAGTCATGAAGTACAGAAATACAGAGAAGGGGAGAGCGGTCCCATGTGTTCCTCTGCAGGGTGGTAAACATTTGCATGGAGTGGAGTCTAATAAACACCATGATCTTAACAGCTGGAGCTCTTAGTGAGGTAAAGAGCTTTTCACACACACGTTATAACTCAGGACTCCTCCACGACCTAGAACTTGGCATTAGACATGTTTTCTAGAGTTAAGTCAGTGACTCTGTGGACCTGCTGTGTTGTGGATGTATGGTTGAATCCAGGCAGGGTGTAAGATACGTGTGCACCAGCTGTTCTAAACACACTCAAGGTTTTCTGATAAAACTATACAGAGATTTAGATATAGCTGTTTTGCTATTGAAATCTTCACTTAGATTCTCCACCGGTGAAAACCCTGTCCCAGCGGTCACGGAGAGAGGTGGAGTAACACCTTGGCCATCACAAGGCGCACACACACACATAAGCGCAGTGTATCATCTCCAGTACACCTGATGTTCAGGTATTTGGACTATAGGAGGAAACCGAAACTCCTGAAACTCACACGGGCAGAACACACACACACAAATAACCCTGACTGGGAATCCAACCTGTTTACAGCGCTAAATAACATATTCAGTAGAGCTGCACGACAATATTGCGACTTTACTGCTACATATTGCAATTGCAATGTCTCAAGATATTAAATGGCCTAAATCATTACTTTTCTGGAACTAAAAAGGCATAAAGTCTGCAAGTTTTGTTTCAGATGTTATGTTTACTCCTCCCATCAGTGTAGCCCATACATGGAAAATACAATAAAAACAGGCAATTTTTCAGTCTTAGTTTTTGTGATGTCACAAAGCCAGTTTAGTTTAACTATTTAAATATATTTCCTTATCCTGGCCACATCAGTTCAGCTCTGCCCATTCATGAGTGCTTTGTGATGATCCTGTGTGTGATCCAGGTTCTGTGGATGCTGATGTGACCCGCCCAGCCTGGAGATGGCGGCTGCAGAGGATGTGGATCTCACTGTGTTGCCCCCGGACCCTGCAGACGATGCCACTCAGAGGTGTCGGATGGGTCCTGCATTAATGGAGGAGCTCAGACTGAAGCTCGGATCTCCGCTCCTCATCCAGTTGCCGCGTGGAGTGTGTCTGTGCACAGCGTGGCCTCGCCGTGACCTCGCCGATGGATACCTGCAGTTTCAAACCACCTGTGCTACACCAAACCTGATCAACCAGAAAACAGCAAAACTCCGCCTCCAGCGCGCTCAGCTGAAGCCACTCACCTGTCCGCATCTTAAACGCATCCGTGTGAAGGTCCTGGTACAGAAATCTGAACAGAAGAAAACTGAGTCCACTCAGATGATCCAGGAGCTGGTGAAGGAGCTCCTGACGGGGCTGTACGTTCATGAGAAGCACCTGGTGAACGTTGCTGGAGCTGGGACTTTTGTTCAGTTTTTGGAGGTGGAAAACGTAAACTCAGGATCGCACAAGGCCGGTCTGGTCACAGTTCAGACCCGACTGGACCTGGGATCGGTTCAGACAGTCCAGCAGTTCCAGCAAGGTTTTGAAAAGACTCCAGGTGTGCACCTGGGTGGAGTTGATGAGGTGTTTGCGTTGCTGAAAGAAATGCTGACAGTTCCTCTACGTTATCCAGGCAGCCTGAAGCGTCTGGGACTGTCCTGCCCCCGGGGGGCACTGTTGGTGGGACCACCTGGGGTGGGGAAGACCCAGCTGGTCCGGAATGTGGTGCAGGACGTTGGAGCAGCTTTAGTTGCCATAAATGGCCCGTTTGTGGTGGGGTCAAGGCCTGGAGAGAGCGAGGAAAACCTCCGCAGGGCGTTCGGACAGGCGCGAGAGGCGGCGCAGGACGGTCCCTGTGTTTTATTTATCGATGAGATTGATGTGCTCTGTCCCAGGCGGAGCGAATCCGGCAGAGCTCCTGAAAACCGCATCGTGGCTCAGCTCCTCACACTCATGGATGGAATCGGCAGTGATGAAAGTTTCATCATCATCGCAGCAACCAATCAGCCGGACACTCTCGACCCGGCGCTCAGGAGACCTGGACGCTTCGACAGAGAGGTAGAGGCAGAGATTCTAATTAGAGCAGCACAATATTTAAAATATTAAAGGCCTCATGACATCTTAAATTACCACAGTTTCAGGTATTTTTGTCACTGCAGTCCATAAAATATCCAGACTGGTAACACGGTGTGTTTATAGTCAGCTTCCTGCACTGTATGTTGCTGTAGGAGTCGTGGTGTCTGTTGTTTAAATTCTGCTATTATGACAGTAACCTACCTTATTCTGGCTATGGTGGTTTAGCCCCGCCCATTCAACACCAGTTTGCTAACACCTTTAAAGGGTAAAATCCAAATATTGTTGGATTACATGATGACCTTTATTGATCAGAACACCCAGTAAATCACCTGTAGCTGTGGTTGGTCACCCTGTCAGAACTGTGATTGGTTAGAGGCTCATTTGCATATCATAGCCTTCTGTGATATCAGTATTGCAGAGACGGATATCGCCATGGCGACTAACTGACCACATATGATGCAGCCTTAATTCTGACTTGCAGACACAATAGTTATGATTTAAATGTAAGATAATTAATCAGATAAGTAAGTGTGTGTGTGTGTATATGTGTGTATGTGTGTTTGTAGGTTGTGATGGGTGTTCCCACGCTGCAGCAGAGGTTCCGGATCCTGCAGTGTGTGAGCCGCAGTGTTCCTCTGTCCTCCACGGTGGACCTGCAGGCCATCGCTGAGATAACCACGGGATATGTGGGAGCTGATCTGAGAGCACTCTGTAGAGAGGCGGCCCTGCAGGCCATTCTGCACACTGCACAGGTAACACACTTTTCACACTTTTTCAGTTTAAAGTGCATCAAAAAGTTCCCGAGTTTAATCAGGTGCACTTGTTCATCCAGTCATTTGTAAACAATCAGCAGTGGTCACACAGCGAATATTTTAGCAATAAACAAAGCCACTCCTCTAGGATGTGGGACAGTCCCGTTTTAGAGACCCCTGGTGGTCAGGTTATGTAAATGCACATAACTTTCTAAACTACAACACTGTGCAAAAGCCTTTAGCCTCCACTTTATTTCTTCTTATTTTGCGTCCAAAGATCCGGGCTTTTTTTATGTAGTCTTGGGGGAGTCTTAGGACAGTTTCAGAGGAATGTTTTTTGTTACGCCACACAGTGACCTAGGTATGAATAATTCACGCATAACATATCTAAATTAAGTCCTGAACCGGTGAAGAAACAGGTGCAGATGATTCCAGATGATCAGGCGGTGATCAGTATACTGGTGGTGCTGAATGCTGAGTGGTTGGAACTCCTTTATCTAGGCTCCTTGTTTCTTTATGCACTTTGCAGGCTGTCATAGTAAAACATTTGTTCCCATTTCTTATTTTCAGTACGTTTCATTTAATTTACTAAATATGGCAAAGATTAGACAATTTGAGAGGCAGAGTATAGTGTTACTCCAGCAAGGTGATTCAAAGCAAAATATAAAGAAATGTGGGGGGCTCAGTACTCTAAACCGAACCTGATTTTATTTGCAGCCAAAATGACAGACAGGCAGGACAAATTTGTATCATTTATTAATTTGAAACACTGTGCTGGTGCTTTTCGTGTCTCAGGGCGAAGCTGAAGAGGTTGATGGTCAAGCAGGAACGGTGGGGCCCGAGCATTTTCTCAGGGCGTTGCAGTTGGTCCCGCCCTCTTGCCTGCGCAGCAGTGTGGGCGTGGCCGATTTTCAGCCTGTGAGCTGGGAGCAAATCGGAGGGCTGGAAGATGTTAAACTCAAACTGAAACAGGTACAGGCAGCTGGAGTTTCGTTACTTTATTTTTGAAAGAGGACATTTCACAAAAGAAAAAGACAACTGAATACCACAGCAAAAGACATAAGCTATAATTTCATCATTTAAAAACTCTTCCCTTCTTGTTGTCTCGTTTCCTTTTTGTGTTCTTTTTTAATAACTGTTTTACATACATGGAAAGGTTTTTCCATTTATTTCATTAACAGATTTTTTAATTCTTGTTAAACACTGGAAGGTTATTGAGTGAACGACTATAGATGAAAATATGTCAAAATAAAATACGTTTCCTTTATAAAATGTAACAGTGCATGTCTGACTCCTATTAGCTGGTTGTGTGGTGATGCAGAGTCAAGACTGTTCTTTAACTTTAAATACACTTGTTCACTGTTTCATCAGTTAATACCTCAATAATTATCTAACACTCATTTAATCTACATTAGAATTAGAATTATATTAGATGAATTTTTGTAAGTAAGTAGTGAAATAAGTAAAGAATATTGAATGTATTTTTTGTAAATTTGAAGTGTGCAACATGCAAATTAAGAAAATTTCAATGTGTACCAAAACTTTTGATTAGTAATGTACCTCATCCAATGTTTTCTGCGTATCCAAGAAAAAACAGAGCTGATATTTGTTTGTATGGGTGTGTTTGTAGAGTATCGAGTGGCCGATTAAGTTCCCTGAAGCGCTGGTGAGGATGGGGGTGTGTGGGCCACGGGGTGTGTTGCTGTTCGGTCCCCCAGGCTGCGCAAAAACCACACTGGTCAAAGCAGCCGCTTCTGCCTCACACTGCAGCTTCCTCACAATCAGTGGAGCTCAGCTGTACTCTCCTTATGTAGGAGACTCAGAACGAACACTGTCACAGGTAATACACACACACACACACACACACACACACACACACACAAACTCACACACTCCACAATTAACCCTCTTAAGATGTGTCTTCACCTGTCTCTCTGAACAATTCTTAATAGATACTAAATAGTTCATAGTGGACACTGAATAGTTCAGAGTGGACACTGAATAGTTCATACTGGACACTGAATAATTCATAGTGGACCCTGAAAAATTCATAGTGGACCCTGAATAATTCATAGTGGACACTGAATAACTCTTAGAGGTTGCAGAATATGTCATAGCGCATACTAAATAATTTACAGTAGATACTGAATAATTACTAGATACTGAATAATTTACACTAGATACTCAATAATCCTTACTGGACACTAAATAATCCAAAGTGGACACTGAATAATTTGTAGGAGATGCTAAATAATTGATAGTGGTTACAGAATATTTCATAGTATATACTGAATAATGGATAGTGTATAGCGAATAATTCCTCGTAAGATACTGAATTACTCTGTAGATACTGAGTTATTCAAAGTGAATTCTGAACAAGAGGTCTAATTTATTCATTTCAAGACTCCTTTTTAAGCTTCTATCTTTCTAAGGTACATCAAAAACTCTCATCATAAATCCCTGCCTACCCTCTTTTCTATTTGATCATATCTTTCTCTCGTTCTCCCTCTCCCTCCCCCCAGCTCTTCCGTCAGGCCCGTGCGTGCGCCCCCTCCATAGTGTTTCTGGATGAGATTGACAGCATGGTTGGTGGACGTGGTGACAGTGGTTGCCGGAGTGGAGTACAGGCTCAGGTTCTGTCAGTTCTGCTGAATGAGCTGGACGGGGTGGGCTTCAGGACCACCGAGAGACGCGGATCTGCCAAGACCCTCCAGACCGAAGGAGGGGAACCACAAACGCCTCAAGAGAAACGGGTAAGATTTTTAGTTTACTTAAAAACAGAAGCGCTGTTCTTTAACACTTTTAAACACTCAACAGAGATCTATAAGACTCTTATAACACTCTATTATGCTATAATGCTCTATGATACTCTATAATGCTGTCTAATACCAGTAATTCTCTATAACACTCTATAACGCTCAGTAAACCTCTGTAATGACCTATAATGCTCTATAACTCTCCATAATGTTCTGTAGAGATTTATAATGTTCATATGATCCACAAGGTCATTCTGAGAGACTGTATTACACAACAGAACCTGAAGGGGATGATGTGAGTTCATTGATTAATAGTTTAACCTGCTAGATTAACCTGGTTTTAAAATCCCCACAACCCTATTGTGGCATCAGATCAGACAAGTATAATTTTAAATACAGGGATTTTTTTCTTTTGAGTGCAGTCACATGAGTGCAGAGAACATGTTCAAAATGTAACACAAATAATTACAGTAATAATGTGTACAGTATGTTAGTAAGCATATATACAATATGCAGTGCTGTATAAATTCATTGCTTTTCATTTGTAAATGACCACACTTAACAATTTTACTGTTTGTCATTGTGTTTTCTTGTCATAAAATGACATTTTCTGAAACACAGAAGCGCAGGAATGGGTGAACTTATTGGTGAATTTATTTTCTTTGCGTATTTAAAAAAAGGATTGTTTTTGCTCAGGGTTTAAATGTCGGAGTTTAAAACTGGCCGCAAGCGACACTGCAGTTCCATGTTCAGCCGGTAGATGGCTTGTATTTGGTCATGTAAGCTGGCGAGCTCATTAGAACATCACATTTCTAAATTACAGGTGTTTAATTAATTCCATTCAATTAATTACAGAAAAGATAACACGTTAGAAAAATTAACGCTGATTAATCGCCCCACGTGACTAAAACGGTCCGGTATTCTGCTGAAACGTGCTACCTGTCAAGATGTGCTACCGTGCCTGTCTGTTCATGTGCAGTTCCACAGTCTTGGGATTCTGTGCCACGAACATAAATCTTTGTTACCTTCGGACACTGGCAGCTGTATAAACCTCAAGGGAGCATCATAAAGGTTTCCCACCTGGAGCGATCTCAAGTGTTTCACTGCATGTTCTCATGTTTTTCATTTTGTTCTTCTTAAAGCCCTGTATTTTTACTACCGTAAAATAATTTTAATTTTTACTGTTTTTACCTGCTTATATTAAAGAAAACGTGCGTGACAGACTGTACTATCGGTACAGTACGGATACGGGTTTTTTACGGGTTTTTATAAAAATAGGCATTTGTGGACAATTTTTTTCACATGCGTTTTTTTCACAATTCCCAGTTGCTCTTAGAATGTGACCCCAGCGAATTTTGAAGGTTTACTGCATTAAATCTAAGTGATTAGCTTTTCTGCTTAAACATCACAGTAATATGCGGTGTGTGTGTGCGTGTGTGTGTGTGAGATCTGCATATGATACTTGATCAGTCTAATGTGTTCTGGATTAAACAGAATCTTTTGGTTTTAATATCATATAAGTGTCTGTATATTGTTTGTGTGTGTGTGTTGCAGATGGAGCTGCAAGAAGTGTGTAATAAAGGTGTGATGATAGTGGCTGCCACTAACAGACCGGATTCTCTGGACAGCGCTCTGCTCCGCCCGGGTCGACTGGATCACATCATATACGTTCCCCCACCTGATCCACAGGTAACCTTCTTGCTCCTCCCACACCCACCTGAAACATGGTTAAAGTTTTACCTCCTCCCACACCCACCTGAAACGTGGTAAAACTTTTACCTCCTCCCACACCCACCTGAAACATGGTAAAACTTTTAGCTCCTCCCACCCCCACCTGAAACATGGTAAAACTTTTAGCTCCTCCCACCCCCACCTGAAACGTGGTAAAACTTTTAGCTCCTCCCACCCCCACCTGAAACTTGGTAAAACTTTTAGCTCCTCCCACCCCCACCTGAAACATGTGTTAACTTTTAGCTCATAATCCACAGGTGAACTCATCCATGCCTTTAGTTGCCTTAGTTCTCTCCATGTGGCTTAAAATAGTGTGTGTGGGTTTTTTTTTCTCTTAGGCTAGGCTGGCCATCCTGCGGCTCCACACTCAGAAAATGCCCCTGGACTCTAATGTGAGCCTGGAGGATCTGGCAGCACAAACAGACCTGTTCTCTGGAGCTGATCTGGAGAACCTCTGCAAAGAGGTCAGAACACTTTCCACCTTCATACCCAAACAAAGCAGATCAGCCTCAAGCGCTCCCTTTAGCTCTGGAGCTAACGTGGCTAACTTATGGCTGCAGGTGTAGGTCCTGACACACTTGTGTGGAGATGCTGGAGATGATGTTTCAGTGCAGGGTTTGTGGTGTGACCCTGTGTTTGTGTTGTGTTTTGTAGGCTGCTCTGCTGGCTCTTCACGAGGAAGGTATGAGTGTGTCCATGGTTCGGCAGGAGCACTTCCTGAAGGCTCTGCACCACGTCAGCCCCTCCCTTAATGCCCACCAGCTCCAGCAGTATCAGCAGATCTTCAGCTCATCGCTGGACTGCAGTTAGTTCATCTCTGTTAGCTCTTCACACCCAGATAGACTCTATAACTCACACTGCCACTGTGAAACACTCATGTATGGCGTTTGTTCTGATTAAATATTTTCTCCACAAGTCCCTTCTGAAGTTCTTGTGAAGCTGAAACCCTGAATGTGTGAAGGTTTCGAGGAAACATGTCTGTGGCCCCGTCAACCCACCAGTAAATCGTACCAGCTCTTCACAAAAATCGGTAACCATGTTGACGTGCTGGTCAGGGTGTGGGACCTGGCCCTGGCATGTGTGGCATGTCCATAGACCAGGCAAGATAATGACCACTGCACTTTTGTAGAGCTCAGAACGAGTCAAAAACATCACTGTGTTTCTTACGTCTGGAATGGATTTGGGTATTTTTAGTATTATTATTATTATTACATCTAATTTATGAATAATTCATAGTAGATTCTGAACAATCAATAGTGGATACAGATAATTCATAGTACTTACTGAACAATTCAAAGTAGACTCTGGAAATTCATAATGGATACTGAATAATTCATTGTAGAAACAGAATTCATAGATTCTAAATAATTTGGATGCTAAATAGGTCATAGTAGATTCTGAATCATTCATAGTGGACACTGAATAATTCATCGTAAATTTTTAACAATTCGTAGTGGGTAGAAGATACTAAACAATTCTTAGTAGATTCTGAGGAATTCCTAGTGGACAGTGAATAATACATGATGGACCCTGTAGATACTGAAGAGTTCATCATATTTCCTATGTATATATATATATGAGGATTACGTTTGAGTTTATTAATCACTGAAGTATGTAAAGCTCTGAGTTTACAGGCTCTGGGTGTAAAAGTGTGTGGGGTCAGGTATGAGGCCATCGTGTGTGGTAGGGCCTCAGGCTGGCCGTGTGCGGCGTGCCCCACGGGTCCCTCAGGGAATGCTTTATCTGTGAGTAAGTTATAAATAATGGCGTTGTCGCTCCTGTCTGCCGCACGTTGGCCCTTCAGTCTGCCTCCACAGCCTGTCCTCTCAGGAGTGGCCTTAGACAAGCTAGGCCACCAGGGGGAGCCACGCACTGCACAGGACTGTGGTTGCCATGGTGAAACAGTTCTTCCTGATAGATGTCGATACACAGTGTGTACGTGCCTTGGAGCTCGTCCCACCTGAGCTATAAAGCCGGGTGGCAGGGATGCTGAGCAGAACCCGGCCGGAAAGTCTTCAGACTCTACACTCTAAGGTAGGACCCGCACACTGAACACTCTAGCGAAACCAACACAAACTCTCAATACATCTAACTAACACTCTACACTCTTAATTATCAAAGAGCAAACACATTGTAGTTTTAATTACAAACTAATGTAACTTTTAAATGTGAGCTGATTATTATGTCATACGCTTTTTTAATTATGAGTATTTAAATTAGCATTCATTAAAATGTCCCTATTCTTTATTATTAATAATTATAACAAGGACTAAGAGTATATTGCTTTACACTATTACATTCTTAACTATAATGACATTATAAATTCAATATCTTATTAAGTAATGGTACATTTATTAATCATCCTGTTATTGTGACTGTTTATAGACAGTGTTATTAGACTAATATAGACAGTGAAAATGGTGACAGGAAGTTTTCTGCAGCTGCTGAGGAAAAAGAAGGAGGTTAGTTTTTTTTTTTAATGTCTTTTCTGTTTTACACCAACAAACAAGCTAGTGCTGGAGTATTTCAAGTTTCAAGAATGTGTGTTTGTGTTTTCCCCTCTAGCTCATACCACTGATTGGCTTCATGGCTTTTGCTGCCACCGGAGCTACATCTGCCTGCATTTACTTCTTACTCACTAAATCTGACGTCATGTAAGCATCTCCAGCAGGTTCCTCCTGCTCTTTGCTCGTTCCTCCTGTGCTCACAGTTCAGCAGTAGCTGTGACATTCTTTATTAAAACCTAATGAGTGTGTTCTGCTCACGTTTCAGGTCTGACTATCTTTGTTTGTTTGTTTGTTTGTTTGTTTGTGTATAGTTTGAATAAAACCAGTAATCCAGAGCCCTGGGAAAGACTTGACCCATCAAAGCCACAGAAGGTACATTTTTCTAACACCTTTTAATTGTGTGTGTGTGTGTGGTGTCCTCCTCATTCTTAAGGCCATGTTACAACCGACGTTCCTCCAGTGAGAAGCCATGCAGAACGTGCAGCACTGCAGACACACAGGACAGTTTCGCTTTACCAGAGGAGGAAGTCAGAGCAGAGGCGCTGAGGCTAGGCTGAGAGAGGCAGCGAGAACAGTTCAATTGGAAACATCTCTTTTTAACATTCTCATTCACACATTCGTTTCACATTCTCATTCTTCAGTTCAGATCATCAGGATCCTGCTTCCTGTTGGTGCTGCTTAGTGGCATTCAGTCAACACTGATGAGGCAACAGCAAGCAGTGATGAAGCAGTGATGAGGTGTAAATGGAGTGGTAGTGATGAGGGGGTGCTGTAGTGATGAGGTAGTAATGAGGCAGTGATGATGTAGCTGCTATACAATAAAGACAACAATGTCGAGACGAGATCGTGGTGAGGGCAGTGAGGTAGTACTGAAATGAGGATGAGGCTAATTGAGGTAGTGATAAGAGGTAGCGATGAGGCAGATTGAGTTAGCGATGAGGGCTACAAGGTAGTAATGAGGCAGTGATGAGGTGGCAATAATGTAGGTAATGATTTAATAAGATAGTGTTGAGATAGTGATCAGGCAAGGATGAGGTGGCGGTGAAGCAGTGATGAGGTAGTAATGAAGCAGACTAACATAGTGATGCGAGGTTGTGATGAGAGTAATGAGGCAACATGAGGTAGTGATGAGAGTGAAGAGGTAATGAGACAGTAATGAGGCAGTGATGAGTGTGAAGGTGTAGTAATGAGGCAGGTTGAGGTAGTGATAAGAGCAATGAGCTAGCGATGAGGCTGTAATAAGATAGTAATGAGGCAGTTATGAGGTGGTAATAAGGCATTCAGGAGGCAGATGGAAGCTTTGACGAGGCAGTGGTGATTCATCAATAAAATAGTAAAACAGCAATAATCCCACCGTAAAGCGGTCCCAGTGGTGTGTTACTATGGTGATCACTCAGGACTCTCAATGTTTTGCGTAGTGCAGGAAACTCTCTCTCTCTCTCTCTCTCTCTCTCTCGTCCCACTCTCTCTCTCTCTCTCTCTCTCTCTTTGTCTGTCTGTCTGTCTCTCTCTCTCTCTTCCTCCCTGCCTCCTCTAACACTTGGTCTCTCGTCCCCCTGTAGCTTATCACCATTAATCAGCAGTGGAAACCAGTGGAGGAGCTCCAGATTGTGAAGAGTCTCACCAAGTAACCACATCACCTCTGACCTGTGATCCTTTATACATCCACCCATCCCTTCATCCCTCCATCCCTCCATTTCTCTCGCTCTTTCTGCTCACCAGTCTCGCGGAATCTTTCCCGCACAGACTCGCGCACAGGCTCAGTGTGCGGAAACGCTTCTGCTGTATTGGTGAGTTCTCAACACGTGTGCGGGGCTTAGAGTGTGCGCTCCCTGGGGGCGGGGGGGGGGGGTGGTATTGCTTATATATATGTGACTGTGATTTGCATATGGCAGAACCGTGCAGGCCTGCCTGCTGTGAAGGTGCTGTAATGTGCTGGTGTGTTCTGTACATGCTGCTGCTCAATAAATGAGTGTGTTTTAATAATGGCACCCCAGCTGCTCGTCTTTCTTTCCCTCTGTTCTTTATCACTCTTCCACAGAGCTGCAGGTCCGCATTGTTATGGTTGGGAAGCTTTTATATTTATTAGTCATGTATTAATGCTTTCTTCTCCACACCCTTTAACTACACTGCAGTGTTATCTCTGCCTCCACCCTACGTTATATTACTCCCAGCACCGTAATATATCAGGACTGAAATGATTATTAAGCTAAAAACTTCTGCGTCCAGCCAGCACTGCCCCTGCTGAGTCACTGGGCTTCTAACGGAATTAGAAGATCAGGAACGGCCCTCCAGCAGCAGCAACAAGCCGCTGAAAGAGCCTTCAGAGAGATGAAGACACCACGGCTCCAGCATGATCATCGCTGCAGGCTCCAGGCCACCCACACACACATTTTCTGTGTGAGACTGCTGTGTGTGCAGCAGATATTTTGCAGGACTTATAGAAACCCCAGGAGTCACAACCTCCTGCATCATGAGATGTGACCTGAATGCACATTGGCATTCGACACAGAAGGAACACAGTGATCCTGGTTTTGGAGGTCCAGCTTTGCCCTGAGGAGGAGGAGGATGATCTCACTGAGACCCCTCATCCTCTTCTACCTCTACCCTGACCTCTTCGTGGAATATTAGCTGGTGGATCATTAGCTTGGCCACAAAGTCAGGATTGACTCATCACTTTCTGCTCAAGATGGTTGAGATCTGATGATTGCATCCTACCAGATTTTTGTCTCCAGAAGGTCTGTTGGGTTTTGCCCACTTTAATAGGAAGGAACCGTTTGACTGGAATTCAAACGACCAGTCAGAGACCAGTTTAATTGAGACGTGAAGGAACAGATGATTGCAAAAGTGGTGTTACAACAAAAACACACCCAAACGGCTCGAGTGCATTCCAACAGAACTCTCGGATTACTTAAAGACAGGATGCAGTCTATCAAAACGGCTTTGTGGGTCATATGAACATTATGGAGCATTAGTAAGTGTTACAGAGCATTATAGATCATTATAGAGCATTATAGTGTTATTAGGCATTAAAAGGCAATACAGTGGATTACAGACTACCTTTTAAACAAAATGACAGAATTCAAATTGCCCCCACACCTCCAATAGTGTACTACTTTCTAAAAAAAAAAAACAAAGCCCTGTAGAGCGCCCCTTCCCCTTCCTGTAGTGTATTACAGCCTGTCGGAGTTTTACCAAATGAAACAATTGGTCAACATGAACGTTTTTTCACAGTTGATGTGATTGAGTGTTGAGTGGTCTCTGCAGCTCTGCTGGGTAAAGGAAGAGTTATGAGGCTCTTATTCAGTCAGAAAATGTCGTGGACCTGCTGTGTGGAGGAAGGAGGGGCTGCAATTAAGCTGGTTGTAAAATGGGTCACACGTTCACACATGCTGAAAAAGGAAACACACGTCCGTCATGTGACTGCAGTATATTTGGGTGTGTTTTGCTCTGCAGCATCAGAGCCATAATCGGTCATCTAATCCACACCC
Source organism: Brachyalestes nurse (assembly GCA_037974405.1). Lineage (NCBI taxonomy): Eukaryota > Metazoa > Chordata > Actinopteri > Characiformes > Alestidae > Brachyalestes > Brachyalestes nurse. Next base: position 13,510 of record JBBPCY010085023.1, read on the forward strand.
TGCTCTCTCTGTGACTGTGAGCCAGGGAGATGTTCATCTACAAGGAAAGGATCTGAAAGCGCTGATGGTGTTTCGAGGTCATGCTCAGTGCTGTGCCTGGTTTTCCGATGAGCTTCTCTGCTCCTGCAGGATGTGAAAGATGGATGCCGCTCCCTGTGGAATGTCGCTATGACGACTCTCAGGAAGTGGAGCACTATTTTTCCACTCAGGGCCAATAGACACTCACCTTGGAATGGTCACACACACACTGGTCTTAAAACACTCACATATACTACCTGTTCAATGGTTCAGGGTCTTTGTTAATAATGATTATTATTTTATTCAATAACACAAATACATAGTTTTATATATTTAAATTAAAGGAATGGATGGAGGGATGGATGGCTGGAATGATGAATGGATGGAGGGTTAGATGAAGGGATAGATGAACGGTGAATGATGAATATATGGAGAAATAAAAATGTTCTCCACAGCTTTCACAGTTATGATGTAATAATCTATTACAACTTTCACAGTTATGATGTAATAATCTATTACAACTTTCACAGTTATGATGGAATAATCTATCAGTCTTACATTTGAGATGCACCAGTTTAACCCTTTCCTGCTTCTTAATTGAAAGATAAAGTTAAAGACTCATATTATCACACATCATTTTATATGTATATGGGAAGCACATTTTATTTTATATCCCTGAAAAAGACTCAAAGCTTGATCTGCAGTGTGTGTGCAGTTTTTTTGTGGAGGGACCCGCCTGAAAACCTTCTGCCGCTCCAGCAGAGCTTCACATCAGCAATAACACTGCCCACAGTACCTGCTCACACACACACACACAAGCCTGAACAATGTCTATCTTCACACACACTCACATTCCTCACATACACATAAGGCCAAACACAGTCTCTCTTACACACACACACTCCCACATGACTCAGTGTGTAAAATATGTTGGTGTTATTCTTGTTGTCTTCCGTCTCTTTTTGTCCATGATGGACATTGATACATGTAAATAAGGTCTTCCCCGATTGGCTGTTCTGTATTGATGTCATATTTAATCTCACCCAGATTGTATTTGTGAGGACAAATTAACTTTCAACCTTTTTAATTTTTCTAGCCAATAATCAATGTGTGTGTGTGTGTGTGTGGATTCTTTGCATGCTTTGGTGACCAGTTGTCGTGACCTTCACCCATCAGGATGTCCAGCGCTTTTGTTCTGAGAGACGAATTCCTCCAGTCAGAGCAGAGTGGAGTTAAAAAGTAACTTTATACCCCCATGTGTTGTGTGTGTGTGTGTGTACGTGACTTTCTGACACATCCTGCCTTTGCCGCCCACATGTAAGTCTTGTGATGGGGAAGTGTGTGTGTGTTTCTAACTGTCATCATTCTCTCTCTCCCGCCAACAAACAAACCTGAAACAGAAACCACCTTCCCTCAGCGCGCTGTTTTAGACGCGTGAGTGTGTTTCAGACTGAAATAGCTTCACTGTAGTAATGGGACAGTAAATGAGGGCAAGAATTGTTGTTCTTTGATGTCTGGCTGTGTGTGAGTGCTTGTCTTGCTCAGCAACAATAAGTTAAAAAAAAAAAAAAGTAAATAGTATTTGTCTGTTTTAACCAGATAATCATGTGGAACTTGATTGTCTGGAAAACTTGATGGACTTTCCATCGCACACACAGCTATCTACATCTATATCTCAGAATGACAGAAATACTTCAGTGCTTCAGTGTTCAGTGCAATTTGCATATACTCCAGAATGTTATAAAGAGTGATCAGATGAATGACAATAATTGCACAGTTCCTCTTTGCTATGAAAATGAACTTGCGTAATCCTAAAAAAACCCATTTCTACAGCATTTCAGCCCTGCCACAAAAGGACCTGCTGACATTCTTCCAGCGATCCTCTCATTAACACGGATGACAGTGTTGATGAGGACAAGGCTGGAGATCACTCTGTCATGCTGACGGAGTAAATATAGCAGACTGGATGCTTTAAAAGGAGGGTGGTGTTCTCTCTCTGTTAAGCATGGTTACCTGCAAGGAAACATGTACAGTCATCATTGCTTTGCATAAAAAGGGCTTCACAGGCAAGGATATTGCTGCTAGTAAGACTGCACCTAAATCAACCATTCATCGGATCATCAAGTAGAGAGGTCCAGTTGTTGTGAAGAAGGCTTTAGGGCACCCAAGAAAATCCAGCAAGCACCAGGACAGCCTCCTAAAGGTGATTCAGCTGCGGGATCGGGCACCACCAGTGCAGAGCTTGCTCAGGAGTGGCAGCAGGCAGGTGTGAGTGCGTCTGCATGCACAGTGAGGCAAGGACTATTGGAGGATGGCCTGGTGTCAGGAAGGGCAGGAAAGACGCTAGTTCTCTTCAAGAAAAACATCAAGGACAGACTGATATTCTGTAAAAAACGCAGGGATTGGATTGCTGAGGACTTGGATAAAGTCATTTTCTCTGTTGAAGCCCCTTTCTTATTGTTTGGGGCACTCAGAAAAATTATTGTCCAGAGAAGAAAAGGTGAGCGCTACCATTAGTCCTGTGTCATGCCAGCAGTAAACCATCCTGAAACCATTCATGTGTGGTGTTGCTTCTCATCCAAGGGAGTGGACTCACAATTTTGCCTAAGAACACAGCCATGAATAAAGAATGGTACCAATACATCCAAGGCATGATGGAGCATCGTGCCATCAGGCAAAAGTTATAACAACACATCGAAATTTTGGGTCCATGGCCAGAAAACTCCCCAGACCTTAATTATATTGAGAACTTCCATTGAGAAACAAAAACCAACAAATTTTGACAAACTCAAAGCATTGCCTTTGCAAGAGTGAGTTGCCACCAGTCAGGATTTGGCCCAGAACTGACTCACAGCATGGCATTGCGAACTGCAGAGGTCTTGAAAAAGAAGGGCCAACACTGCACATATTGACTCTTTGCATAACCTTGATGTAATTGTCGATAAAACCCTTATTACATTTTTTAAAGCCTTGTAATTATACTTCAGTGGACCATAGCAACATCTGACAAAAAGATCTAAAAACACTGAAACAGCAAATTTTGTGAAAAACAAAATTTGTGTAATTCTCAAAACTTGTTTATATATAAGTGCGCACACAAACACACATACAGTACTGTGCAAACGTCTTGAGCCAATCCCTTTAATTTTTTTAATATCAAAGTGTCTAAAGAGACAAGGTGCCTAGATAAATGAGTTCCAACCACTCAGTATTCAGCACCACCAGTATACTGATCACCGCCTGATCATCTGGAATCATCTGCTTCAGTTAGATGTTCTTTGTTCTGCTTGATTGATTCATATGTAGGTCACTGTGTGTCTTAACAAACAAAAAACATTTATCTGAAACTGGTCAGGTTCAGGGACTGGACTGGAGATGAAAGTCCTTCAGGAATCCTGGAGAGCATTAAAAATACAATAAAGTGTGGCTATAATGTATGTAATGGGTGTGTGGTTGTGTGCAGAATCCAGTGGGTGTTGGGCCTGAGGTTATGGTTACTAGAGGGATGCAGAAGTGGAGCTGCTTTTATCTGCTTTCCTTTATTGCTCATGGGTTTACAGCCACCTGCAGCTCCGCCCTCTCTGTCTACACTATTTACACTACAGGAGGCAGTTTGGCCCCAGGCATCACATCTCTTTGGCTCAGAACACCCTGCATGTATCCCTCCACCATGAATGGGTTTAGCTTTAGGACCAAAACCGTCCTAAAAACTTTGGTAAAACAATGTATTAAACGTCAGGCAATGCAACCATAAGCCTTTCGTGGAATAACTTTCTGTGAGGGAGCTTTAAGATAACCAAATGTCTGCTTCCATTCACTTCCAATGTGAAGAGGTCTTGAGTCATTAAGTTTCTCCAGAATCAGACGTTTCAAATTTCTTTACAGTGGAGGAGAGTGAAATCAGGTGTCTACAACACAAATACAGCCGTTTTATTTACCATCCAATCCAAAGACATCTGGTTCCAGTTACCACCACCGAGAACAGTTCTGACACGAGTTTTTCCAAAATGACCAAAGCCATTCAAAGCCACTCTGTTTACACCTTAAACACTGATTTATAGAAGAAGTACATGACACATCAGCTGTGAGTGGCTGCTGTTTTTCTGCTTTGTACGTCCATCGCCATCTTAACTCAAATGTAAATAACTCGTTTATACCACTGTAAGCACAGTGATAAACAGACAGGAGCGCAGGCTGACAGCCTGCTGTGAGAAAGTGTCTAGCCTCCGGCGCCTTTACTCTACAGTATCCAGCACAGCGGAACAGAGCAGCGGCAGGTTTACCGAGTCCCGTCATAAAGACACCTCTGTTATTGTGAAGCAGAAGATCAGGAAGAGAAGGAATAATAATTTCGCTCCTTCACCATGAGTGTGCACTTTCCACCACAAACACCCCCCCCCCGCAACTGTCTGAACACGCCTTCGTCTCAACCCTGGAGCACTTCCACTGTGTTGATGTAAAATTACACAGTTATTACAAGAAAAGGATACCCCACCTCTGAGGTACCGTCCCCACACTGCTCTCCGGGCGCTGTGTTCCTGCAGATGAAGTTCACACTGTGTGCTGTGGTGTGTTCACATGTGACAGAATGGTCACTTTACTTTTACTTTAGGGCTGCACCGACTGACACCTGAGATATTGTTCTAACAGAGTTGGTCCTAACAGTAAACCCATTCGTATGCATACATGCAGGGCTTCATGAGAAAAAAAATATTTCACTATTATGAACATCCATATAAACACTGGAGCTTCACTGGCGAGCGACATTCACCTCCACTGTAAAGAAATCAGAGTCTCTACAACGCTTTCACACCAGACTGCTTGGTCCACATATACTGAATTTTGGTGGAATTCCCATTAAACACTACACATACCTACTACCATAGATCTGAGCCAGTGAACACCCAAGAAGGTAGGTCTGATGACTTAAGTCACCCCACAGCGCGCGCGCACACGCACTCACACACACAGAGGAAGTGAAGGTGAGCAATAAAACTTTAACCAGTGAGGATGTAGTGTCTAACTTTCCCACCTGCTGCACATTCCCTCACACAACTGGTGCCACCTGGTGGTAGAGAGATGCTAGTAGCAGTCAGTGTGTATAAAGTTCTGCTGGTCAACATGTACAGTTATTTGAAACAAATTTATTTCAGGTTCTCAGGAGCTTCACTATTCAGGGTGGCGGTTGTTTCAACTGCACTCTGAAATGCCCCGCAACACAAACACTGCAAAAGTCTTTCGTTAATTACTGTTCAAGTTACGGGAATGTGCAAATTATCAGAACTTAATGACTGAGTTACAAAAAAAGATGAAAGTTAAAATAACAAAATACAAAACAATAGACAAAACAATAGAGTTGTGTATGATATGCACTTTTTTTTCTGGGGGAAAAAGGATTAAATAAAATAAAGGATTAAAAGGCGCTGATGAGCAGGCAAGAGTCCGTTAGTGCCACAGTTTTTCCACACAGCAATTTTCCGGAAAGGCACATGCATCCTTTGCATCGTGGTTGTCAGGTCCCACACTGCACTGGGGTTCTGTGTTCAGAGTTTGAGGTTCGAGGTTTGGTGAGAAATGCAGCTGAAGGCAGAGTTTTACAGCAGTTCTGATTGTCAGTTATACCTTCCCAACAAATCGGCCCAAATTTGCAGCACAATTTTCCTAACCAGCCACAAGAGATCAGAGTGTGCTGGACTGAGACAGAACACACTCCATTAGTCCAGCACCAGATTAGTCCAGCCAAGAGCCAGGCCAGATTAGCCTAGAATGAGACTGGTTAACCTAGAAGCAGACCAACTTCAGCCTAGAGCCAAATGAGCTTCATCAATTTCAAACCAGAGGAGCTTAGTCTAGAGTAGTCTTACTAGTCTCAGAAGGATCCAGGAGATGGACGGGGAGCTCCAGCCGAGTCCAGGAGAACAGTCTAGCTTCCAGACTAGCTTCCTCAGCCTACAACCAAACTAGCTTTGTTAGTCTGCAGTTAGACTTGCTTTTTTGTCAAGATTCAGATTACCTTAGTCTAGAATCAGCCTATCTTTGTCTAAAGAAGCTTCTTTAGTCTGGTGTCTCAGCTTTCCTGGCCAAGAGCCAAACTAGGTCTGCTAGTTATGGAATTAAACTAGTTTAGCCTAGAGTCAGATTAGCTAAACTCCAGCTAAATTCATTAGCCTGGAACACAGTCATTTTAGCTCAGAACTAGACTAGATTATTAGACAATAGCCAAATTAGCATAGCCAAGAACAGACTACTTTAACTCCATACTATCTTCTCTAGACTGACACCAGAACAAGACTAGATCGAGACTAGAACCAGACTAGCTTTAGTTTTACGCTTCACATGTCCTGGGGGAAATTTCACAAAGCAGGAATTCTCCATTTACCCAAATAATTTAAGCCTGACCAAGGACTGACCAAGTGGAATGTCTCTTCTATTGGACAGGCCTAACTTTGGACCTGATTTATTAAACCAAGAGTCTATTTTTATTTACCTCATTATTCAGTATGTATTGTGAGTTATGAGGTAAATACAGTGACATGGTTTCTTAATCAGGGATTAAGCCTAGTCCTGGATTACACAGCATGTTAAAATAAAAATACTGTCTAGGACTAGTCTGGGACACAAAAACATAGAATTTAAGGTGTTATGTTACATGGTGATGTTACATTATCTGCTTTATGAGTCCACCCTGGCTCAGCACACCTGACTAGAAGGGTTATTCATATTTAGCTGACGAGCAAGATCAGGTGCAGGGAAACTGAGAAGTGTGCATTTTTTAGGGGGTTTACACAACTGTCTTTCTCAGTTTGCCAAATACTTAAAGCCCAAACGTAAAGGCTTACTCTAGCCAGCAAAAAGGAAGAGATTTCTAGTGCCAATCCTCACTTAAGTGTTAAACTCTGAAAATTTCTGCTTCGTCCAGGAGATATACCAGGGCGCTCTAACCGGGTTCAGTCTGGCGAATCTGAGCCTGGCTGGTGGTTTATCATCTCACTCAGATCAGCTGATTTAATAAACTGTTCTGGAAAGACAAGTTGGACAGACCAAAGGTCTCTTACATTACTGAGTCGGCATGGAAGATTAACCAAAGATAAAAATTCTATCACATAACGTGGTCCAAACAAACAAACAAACAAATGAAAAAAACATTCCACTGTTTACACATCTGTATGAAAGTTTATCAAAAGTGAGCAAGGTTAATCGGGAGGTTTAGAAAAAGCTGGACACTAAGCTCTGGTTAAAACCCCGTTCTGGCGGGACGGTCACTCCGCTGCCTTTGGTTTTGCCTCTGCTGTTGCATAGCAACACAATTACTGTCACAGTAGCAGCGTGAAGGAGATGCAAGGATGTGCGGTATGTGTGGTAGCGGGAGTGTGTGTGTGTGTGTGTGTGTGTGTGTGTGTGTGAGAGAGAGAGAGTTCAGGCACTCTGTAGACAGCTGGAGCAGGTGTGTGGCGCCCCCTGCCTGCGGCTCTGCAGCTGTACGGTGCAGTGAGACACACTGTGTGACTTCATCAACACATGACGAGCCTTGGCTTGCACTTCCTCCCAACTCCCCACGCTGCCTGGCACTGGAGGAAAAAAAACAATGTTATTTTTACAATACATTACCTGGCCACTTTAGCAGAAACACCTGCCTTGTACTTCCACTCACTGGTCAGTTTATTAGAAACACCCACCCTGTACTTTCACTCACTGTACACTTTATTAGAAACACCTATCCTGTACTTCCACGAAAAACATTCCCACAGCATGATGCTGCCACCACCATGCTTCACTGTAAGGATGGTATTGGTCTGGTGATGAACAGTGCCTGGTTTCCTCCAAACGTTACGCCTGGCATTCACACCAAAGAGTTTTGGTCTCATCATGGTCTGAGAGTCCTTCAGGTGCCTTTTGGCAACCTTTGGCATGTGCCTTTTACTAAGGAGTGGCTTCCGTCTGGCCACCATACAGGCCTGATTGGTGGATTGCTGCAGAGATGGTTGTTCTTCTGGAAGAGTCTCCTCTCTCCACAGAGGACCTCTGTAGCTCTGACAGAGTGATCATCGGATTCTTGGTCACCTCCCTGACTAAGGCCCTTCTCCCCCGATCGCTCAGTTTAGATGTCCGGCCGGCTCTAGGAAGAGTCCTGGTGGTTTCGAACTTCTTCCACGTACGGATGATGGAGGCCACTGTGCTCATTGGGACCTTCAAAGCAGCAGAAATTTTTCTGTAGCCTTCTCCAAATTTGTGCCTCAAGACAATCCTGTCTCTGAGGTCTACAGACAATTCCTTTGACTTCATGCTTGGCTTGTGCTCTCACATGAACTGTCAACTGTGGGACCTTATATAGAGAGGTGTGTGCCTTTCCAAATCATGTCCAATCACCTAAATTTACCACAGGTAGACTCCAATTAAGCTGCAGAAACATCTCAAGGATGATCAGGGGAAACAGGATGCACCTGTGCTCAGTTTTGAACTTCTTGGTAAAGGCTGTGAATACTTATGTACATGTGATTTCTCAGTTTTTTTTATTTTTAATAAATTAGCAAAAACCTCAAGTAAACTTTTTTCACGTTGTCATTATGGGGTGTTGTGTGTAGAAATCTGAGGTAAAAAATGAATGTAATTAATTTTGGAATAAGGCTGTAACATAAAATGTGGAAAAAGTAATGTCCTGCGAATACTTTCCGGATGCACTGTATAATAAAAGGCACTGAGTGTATGTGACTCACTGAGTTGCAGGTGTGCGATGGCTGCAGTTTTATCAGATGTTAGAGCCCACAGCTTCAGCTCCTCTACTGCCTCCACATGTTCCAGTTTCAACAAATCCGCCTTCATCACACTCACATCCAGGTGCCGTGGAACACCTGAGCAAGAGATGGGGAGAAAGAGATTGTGGGATAGAATAAATGATAAGAACAGAAGAAATATGAACAGAATGAAAGAGAGGGGAAAAATACTCCTGTGTTGGTCAGTGTGTCTCACTTTAGACACCCCTTGGGTAGAGTCCTCCCCGCCTCGGGTTGAGGAGGTGCCCTCATTAAACGGAGTAAAATTATTAAGGCCTGTTTTGAGCATCAGCAGGTTTAATATTAGTCCCACTGTGCAGATTAGCCACAAGGGGGTTTCACTCACTTTCCATCACAGCAGCTCAGGACAAGTGCGTGTCAGGAAAACACATGTAAATTCACATTTAGACAGCAGAGTCCAGCCAACAGTTATCGTCATGCTAACGATCAGTGTATAAGCTCATATAATGACTCTCAGAGCTACAGTGTAAGGACCCACACTGTAAACATACTGTCCAGCTGAACACACTCTGCTGCGTCTGATGGTATATACAGTACTGTGCAAAAGTCTGAAGCCTTCCCTCATTTCCTCATATTTTGCTTCCAAAGATCCAGATTTTCTTGTATTTTTACTGTAGTCTTGAGGAACAGCTCTCTAGACTTCCTGAAGGACTTTCATAGTTTTCTCATTTTCAGTCCAGTCCCTGAACCTGATCAGTTTCAGAGGAATGTTTTTCCGTCTGTTACGTCACACAGTGACCTAAGTATGAATCATTCAAGCAGAACAAAGCACATCTATCTTAACCAGTGAAAAAATAGCACATGATTCCAGATAATCAGGCAGTGATCAGTATACTGGTGGTGCTGAATGCTGAGTGGTTGGAACACCTTTATCTAAAGCTCCTTGTATATTTAGGCACTTTGCAGCCTGTTGCAGCAAAACATTTGTTACAGTGTCTTTCATTTAATCTATTCAATATGCCAAAGATAAGAGAGGCAGAAAATAGTATTTTTGCACCAACAAGGTGATTCAAAGCAAAACAAAGAAATGAGGGGACTTTTGCACAGTACTGTACTATGTATGTGTGTAACCAATCACAATTCATGACCATTCACCACCTACTTCACGAGTCCCGTGTGGCATGACCAACTACATGTGTGTATGTGTGAGTGCGAGGGTGTGTGTGTGTCTCACCTTCAAGCAGTATGAGGCCAGTGTCTCTGATGATGCGGAACGTGGTGACCAGCACCAGCACGGAGAACACGTATGTACACACAGGGTCAGCCAACTTATACTCCGGCTAGAAAACACACACACACACACGTCAGTACATACTACACAATATGATTATATAAAATGCTGGATCGGCACTACACAGCATTCAGCAGTGAAGCGCAACCTGTAAAGAAACACACTCAAAATATCACAGCCACACACACACACACACACACACACACACACAAAACATCAGCATTATTCGTGCTAAAGCATATCAGCTAGAAGGTCATTTCACATGAGTAGTGAGCATGTGTGTGTGTATGTACACTACTATTCAAGGGTCTGGAATATTTAAAGTAATATGAGTGATATAAAACCTGATTACAGAGAAAGATTTAAGATTACAGCACCACACAGAGAAAAATACATCTGCTGGATGTTTGGAAAGATAAACAGAGCTGCAGAAGATTCTAATGTTAGAAGTTCTAAAAATAAACATTTAGCATGAAGTGATGTTTGATCCTCTTTTAGTATCATATTCTGTTTCTGACGCATCGCCTTGTGCACCCTAAATACTGCAGCCTAAATACTGATGTATTTACAGCAAAGCCAGTTTAAATTCCACATTGAAAACGGCAGTGAAGCAGCATGTAACCAGCAGTGTGTGTATGTATGCAAATGTGTGTATGAGTATATGGGTGTGTATATGTGGATGTGTATACATGTCTATGCATGTATATTAGGGCTGTAACGACACACCAAACCCACGATTCGGTTCATTTAACGATTTTCAATAAATTCAGCAAACATAGAGTCTGTCTGTGCTTGTATGTTTGTAAACTTGTGGGAGGGCTCTTTGAAACCCTAAGACCCTCAGCTATTGGTTA
>JBBPCY010085044.1:0-24394 GCA_037974405.1 Brachyalestes nurse
ACTAGTTCATTTTTATTTGAATGAACTGTATTTTGAACTAGTTCTTTTTCAGTGTGAACTGGCACAACACTGTGTGTATATATATGTGTGTGTGTGTGCATATATATATATATATATATCTCCATGGCTTGTCTTATTTAGGAACTTGAAAACTTTCCAAAAAAAGACTAACTAAAAGACTAAATATATATATACACCACATACAGGGAAGTGATGCTGTTTTAAATTATTAATAATTATAATCAAATCGAATGAAATATGTGCTGCTATCGAGCAATGAGAGATGAGAACATATGAAAACATTTCATGTTTCTCCTTGGAAATGGTTGTATAATATAACAACTGCAGCTGTTTTATATATAGAAAATTGTGTTCAATTACCACATTAAAATTGAGCATTTAATCACATTAAAATACAATATAATCCTTGACCTGCTTTCTCACCTACAACGATGAAAATCCAGGTTGCGTCTGGCTTTATAAATCATACACGTAATCATACATAAAAAATATATTCCATCAGTGTCAGTGAAGAAAAAATAGCATAGTTCAGCTGAACTTTTATCCTTCCCCTCCTAACTCTCTGTCTTATCTTTATTCCTCTTGTTGCAGTGAGCATGTTTATGACAAAAGAATATCCCTTGGGATAAATAAAGTTCTTTCTTATCTTATCTTATCTTATCTTATGAAGGTAAAACTGCCTTCATTTACAGCAACTCTGAAAAGCATGGAAGAAATGCTAACAGTTTTGATTGAACAAGGTCTGTTATTAATGATCTGTCCACTCTAAGACCATTAATATGGACATTAACATGACAATCTCACCATGCCCTTTTTCTTAACCGCTCACATCAAATGACACATTTATTTTGCACATTCGACCTTGTTTATTAGTGTGAGCCATAACGAAAAGTTATTTTATGCATGTACAAGATGTATTTTGAATGAAAGGAGAGAAGATATGAGATCCTACCCATGAACACCATCCATATGTTGGTGGAAAAAGCCAGCAGGATGTAGGAGGCAGCTTTGAAGACAACGCTGAGTTTTGCCAAAGTCATCTCTCTGAACCAACGCATCAGTAGAGGGAACAAACCTAGAAGACCAAAGCCCTAATAGAGAAAAACAGGAGCAGCATTCCCTATTTACCCTTTCATGCAAAAGCAAGAATGTGGCTAGTTCTGCCTTTTAATCTTAATGCTGCAGTCGTGCTTATGTGCAAAGAACATATTTTATCCAACAAAACTGTTGATTTTTGTGTGTTTCTGTCGCAAACTATCATTTGAGCAAGCAGCCGTATTTCTAAGAAAGTATACTATATGTCCAAAAGTTTGTAGACACCTTCACATTCTTCTGAAATCGAGAGAGTTAACATTAATGAGGAGTTTGTCCAGCCTTCTCTGCAGTAACAGTCTCTACTCTTCACTGTAAAATTGTAGTAACTTTTAACTGGTAAAATTCTTTTTTTTTCTCTCGAGTTTGTTAAACTTCAAATAATTTATTTACAGATATGAAACAGAACAAACTGTTTTCCTGGTTAAAAATTTTGAGTCAGCCTGGGTTACCTACTTTTTTCCTTTGAACTGTCGCAATTTTCTACAGTTTTGTGAAGGCTTTACTTGCTGTTGGAACATTGCTGTGAATGTTTTATTGCATTCAGCCACAAGAGAATTAGTGAGATCAGGTGCTGATGTCGGATGATTACAAACACCCCTCCAGCCCATCCTAACGGTATTCGATGTTGCTTCAGCACCGCACTGGCTTGTCCAAGTCTTTTACAGCAGGAAAACTGCTTTTTTAAACCTCAATGACAATGACATATAACGTCTGGGTGACATTTGTATGAAAATGTGTATGACAGCACCTCGTGTAAGGTTTGAAATACACTGAAATAATTAGTACTTATGTGAATAGTTCACATGAATGAAATACATTCCAGCAGAATTTCCTTTTTTGGCAGTAATTGTATTGATGTAATGTCCTTCATTTCTGTGGAACTCATTTGAATTGAGTACATTCCACCTCCATTTTTCAATGTTCTTAGGTATAGTACATCTGCAGAACTGCCCACAAGAATGCCAGAAGCCTGATTCACTACCAGTATTTTTAAGAATAAAGAGGTGGCAATCATTAACAATTGGGGTTACGTTTCCAACAAAATATTTTGTAGAAATGATTAATAAAGCCTGCGGGAGTCCTTTTTTTCCGCTGTGCAATTTTGTGCTGCCCTAAATGGTCTTCTGTTTAGCCCTTCATCACAAGAATGCTATAAATATTTCAGGCACTTTAGATTCATTATGGCCCAAAGTTGCGAATTAATTAACCTTCGGAGGCTGCACTTGATGAAAATGTCAAAAACAATCAACACGTATTAATCTGTGTGTCTGGGTACAATGCATTTGCGAGCAACTGCATGTGATTGAGCATATATGAGCGCCAATGTGTGAGCGGTCGCACGCGTGTCAAGGACGATGTGACCACTTTGATCCTTTTCAAGCAGACAGGTTTGATTTAATTATGCCCCCAACCCACCCCAGCTGGCGAGTGGCTGGCATCATTCAGACCTCTTTGCCTTCATAAATTTGCAGCGGGAAACATAGTGAGAATGCATAAGCATTGCCTGGAAAAGGTTAACATCGCTTGTTTTTACTTTAATCAAGTCATTATGGCCTGCAGTGTTTAATAATTCCTTACCAGCTCCACGCCGCCTTAATTATGAGCCAATCTGAACCCCGCAGACATTTATAAACTGCACGAGCACCGAGCCGTGAACTCACCCTTGGCCTTTTGGACCTGGGCAGGTTTCGTAGCATCAGTTTTTAACAAATATTAGGCCGTGTATCACCATATTTGACAGCTTTTTTTGCCCCCCCTGGGTTACGACCTTTTAGATAATTTGAAAGTCTCTGCATGATATCACCCTGAAATTGTTTACAGCAAGTCACCGTTTCTTATCAAGCCACAAATCATGCTTTCTTTTTTTCCCCCCTGAAGAAGAGTTTTGATTGGTGGTAAATTAAAGCTTTTCTTGTTGTGTTTGTGTATCACGGCGCAGACCTCCAGCAGCCTTCTCCTACAGACAGAGTGTATAATAGCCTCTCTCACAATCGATGGCTCTGTCCGCCTCAACAAAGGCCACTGAGCGATCGGAGCCCCCGTGATGCATTGTGGGCCGCCTGACTCAACGTGCTGTAAATGGAGAGGCATCACCTCTCCGATCAGGAAGAGCCCTGCTCCTTAATGAGCAGTCTTTGTTTAAGTGTCACTCCAGGCTACAGCATTGACCCGTTCACATTGACCACATCAGTGGGTAGGGTTCCCCTGACAGGCTGGAAAAACACAGGCCCCTACAGCCTACTGTCACTTCACAAAGACTAACAGGAGCTGCAGACCTGTCCGGTCCACACTACCTCAGAGAAAGAGCCTGATTTGGTCCCGTCAGGCTGAGAAATCAATGATGTCTTTAGAAATATTTTGATTCTTTTTCCAGTATTGCAGGATCTTTTTCCTGGATCAATTATGCTCGTGTTAGAGCTTGCTGTAGCTTTCATTTGAGTAATAAATTGTACCTTCTGTCCTTTTTTAATGCGCTGAGTTACAAATTGTCTTCAGTACCATCAGCATTTAAGACGGGCAATTATGTTAAATTGGCATGTGGCACGTTGTAATTTTCAGATCAGCAGACCTGTGAACTTTGAGTTGCTATGGCAGCCACTCACAAATTGAAGCCATTGTGTGTGATAGAAGTCCTTAAATGATGCATAAATTTTCAGATAATTCCATATTTTCTGTTTGTAATTAGAATTGTTTTTTTAAGAGCATTTTTCTTGTGTTTTAGTTTTTTTGAGGTCCACTTATAGAATTGATGTAGCTGTATGGTTTTAATGAAGTTCTACATGACCATCTTCCAAACTCTCTTTATCCCTAACAATGACAGATTTTTTTCACTCTGCCTTTAAGACTAATATATGTAAAAGAGCATTCTAGGCTGAAACACTCCTTATAACTTCAAAATGACTTCAAATAAATTTGGAGGTATCACAGTATAGGTGTGTGGGGGAGCAAACGTGTTGGAACACAGGTTGTTTATTCAAAAAATGAGGCAGGGAAGGAAAAAACTCAAGGCAACCGGCTCATGCTCACAGATAACACCCTCCCGGGGAGGGGAGAAAGTAAACAAAGGAAACCACAAAGAAAATGCAGCCAACGGCTCAAAAATAGGATGAGTCCAATAGCGGGGCTGAGTAGCAGCTTCATTTCTATAAATGGACTAAATTGACTGGTGAATGAATGGTATGTTTGAACAATGTTAACATCTTACATAAAATATTTCATTTCATTGAAAGTCAGGAAAAATGTTTTTTTTTTTCACGATACTGGCTCTTTAAAATGCCAGATGCCCTTTATATTCTGTGAATATTTAATATTAAATGGAGAAAAACAAATTAAACAAAATGACCTCTTTATTCTTAATTTGCATAGTTTTCATATGACTGCAAGGTTTGGCAAAAAGAAGAGTCTTTTTTTGCAAGATATGGAATGTGCATGCATTTTCAGCGTTTTAACAATATGGAGCGGAATCTTAATTTTTTACTTAATTATTTACATTTTGTAGCGAAGGCCAGTGTTTGTCTATCACATCTGAATTCACTGAGCAGAATCGAGTGCAGCGGATATTACTGGCATATTCACAATTGTGAAATGGCGCTGTTATGAGTCCTGCTTGTTTTCATTCAGAGAGAAGTTTAATGAAAGATTATCCGCCTCCTGGGCCTAAGACATGTATTACCTGGCTTCAGTAAATAATCTCCTGCACTGAAAAGATTTAAGTATTGAATAGATTTCATTCTAATGTGTGCATCATTTCCACCTAAATAAAACGTATAACATCAGCACAACCATCTGCAAAACATAAGTTAGCTGAAAGACAAAATTATATGAATATAACATTTTATTTCTATTAAAGTGATGGACATGTGTGAATCAAATGAATTCAATGGATAACAATTCTTCCGTTACCTTAAACTCAACATATATCTGGAACCATTACAGGACTGAACAGCCCATGGAGTAATCTTTCTTTTTCTCTGAATACAATTAATTTAGCCAAAATGTGCTACATGCTAATTTAAACCCTCGCTATATACTTACATAACATGAGCTAAACTAGGCCACACAGGTGGTCAAACATACCAGCAGCCCATGACCACCCCACCCAGGTCTCATCCCTGCAGGGAAGGTGGAAAGGCACTGTCAATGTCGACAGCTTGCTTAGGAGATTCAATCAAAGATGCCAAAGACTAAAAAAAAGCCTTTGTTACTTTGGCTCCAAATTTTAAAAAAGTAAACTGAATGTGAGGGAAATACATAAAAGATTGCCACCATGTGGACCGCGACAGACATGTTGAAGATGTGTGGTGATCCAGGCCTTGATCTGGTTAAAGAAGACCTGAGCTATCAAATGTTGCATAACTCTGAGGAAACAAAGCCACTTACCAACAAGAGCATTCTGACCGAGTTGTATACCCCAAACATCGCTGTGGTGAACTCCCTGGGCTTATACTTCAAATAAAGCAGTAAGATAGACTGTTCCCCTGGGGAAACACAAGCACATAAAAGCACATATCATTAGCTCTCTCTCTCTCTCTCTCTCTCTCTCGCCTAAGGAGTACTGACACTCAGAGAGAGCATTTATAAACCTCCCTGAAAGAGCTTAGAAGGACTATCAACACAAACAGGCAGCTCAGCCAATGCACACACATTATCCCATCTGATAAATTACCCGTCAAACCCGTCTCAAAGTAAGGAAATTAGGTCGTTTAATTACATATGGCACACACAGAGTGGCGTTTTTAGCGCTGCCTGGTCACAATAAATAAGCTTGCGATTACTCCAACATACTTCAAATTGCACATCTCTTTTTCTGACAAGCAAAGTTATTTATAACAGACTAACTGGATACAAGTAATGTTTGATTAATGTTCTCATGTCTCGGGTAGAGTTCACATAGTTAACATTTAGGACTGGGCTAAAATAAGAATAGATGTCAAGCCAACACTTGATACATAACTAGGGTTTCATCTACTGAGAAAAAAATAATGTTAATGTCATTTCTGTACCACTACCTTTATCAGTGACTCTATAAAAACTAACGAACAGTGTAAGTGGGTACATCTTTGATAAATGCTCTCAGAGACAAATCACATGTTGCAGATCTTGAGGAGTGCTCCCACTCAGTTCTCATGCAGTGGGGAACCATGAATATAGAAGAGTCTGGGTTATAAATGTCCCAGTAAAAACTAGGAAGAAACAATCCTCTACTGTAATGGTAATTTTTGCTAGCAACCCAATGAGATTGTAGTAGCACGTTAGCATTGAGCTAATGGCATTCCACATTACAATTTTTTGACTACATTAAACAATCTTCACATCTGAAGCTTGTAAAACACATTCCATGTTTTATCTGAAGCTTGTAACGGACATTCCAATTCACATTTCTAGAGTGGCTTCTTCAGTATAGAGTCCTGGCAAAGAGCTGCATTGGCATAAAGTGTCCCATTCATTAGAATTCAAAATGCAACTGGTTGATTGCTCTGTCATTTGTTAATTATTTTGCTGGTTAATGTCAATCCAGTGCCTGAAGGCCTAAGCAAGGACAGCGCTCTAAGCTATAACTATTTCCCTGATCAGGTACCTTTTCATTGAGTGGGTTAAGAATTTAGCCCTGTTATTGTTAAAGAAATCTCAATAAAAAGGTAATAGTGCTACTGCAGTATTTGTAAAGTTTAAATATTATATTATATTTGGGACCTACACATTAAAACTGATGTGGTGTCTCAAACTCTCAATACACTCAATACAAACAGTGTATTTCAGTTAGGATGCAGAGTTCGTATAGAGGAAGATCCCTCAAACATGTATAAAACACCCACCATGCCAACTTTAGCGGTATCAGCTTAGAAATACAAAGAATGTTAATCAATAGAAATATGCAGGGGAGGTAAAGGGAAAACAGCATGCATTTACGTCTATCATTCGTAGGTAACGTCAAAATTGCAACTAACTTTTATACAGACTTTACAGATTGTATTAACTGTGAAAACACAGAGGGAGATATTATTCATCCCCATGCTACTGCCTGAATGAAAGCCACCAGAACATGGAGGAACACTGCTTTTAAAAAGTCAGCATTGTTCAGTGTTAAGTTGGTACAACATGCCGTGCCTGGTTTTTGTTGCATCAGAGATTTATGCAGCACTCACCGACAGACATCAAGTTGTTTATGAATGTGCAGAGGATGAAAAAGTGCAGCTTCAGCCTATCCTGGCCCGACCTTCTTCTCAACACTGCCTTAAATGACATTTTGGCATATTTCAGAATGAATGGCCCGGAATCGCTGTTCTCAGAGCCCGACTGCTGCTCATGGTCTTTACCAGGGAACATTAAGGGACTGCTGATGGGTCTTGGGTCTCTCAGCCACAGCAGGATGTAGAGGATGGCCAAAATATGGCAGCAAAGGTAAGTCACGAAAGCTGCCAACAAGCCAAACTCCTGCTCCAAGAAACCACCCAGGAGGAAGCCCACCATGCCCCCAATGAAGATCATGGACTCAGCCACAGCCATGCGCAGCGTCCGGCTGGAGGCCGAGTCCATGGTGACGTCAGCTAGGTAGCTATAGGAACTGAGGAAAATGGAGACATGGCCTCCGGACAGACCTATAAGGCCAGCAGCTAACAGGCACCAGTAGATGCTCAGATTCTGCACCAACACCATGGCCACCAGCACCCCACCACTCAGCAGAGACAGTACCAAGGGCAGCACCATCACACACTTGCGGCCGGCACGGTCCGACCATGAGCCCAGCATCAAGGCCGGAGGAACGGAGACCACACTGAGAACGGCTGTGTAGAACAGCATCACGTAGGAGGACAAAGACTCAACGTCTTCATCATCTTCATGGCCCTCGCACACTTTCCCATGTAGCTCCTGGCAAACCTTCACAGATAAAACAGAGAATGAGAGTTGGGATTAGGAACTGTATAGATAATGAAAATTGATAGCTTGATTTAAATGTGTACATACACAAGACTAAAATATATAAGCCATTTTGTCCTTCACTTGTATTGATTGCTGTGTTAATGCTGGAAACAAGCACGTTCAGCACAGCACATTTCTCTGTAATTTAAAATGTGGTTGCCTGGTTAATACCATTATTGTTTCATTATGCTTGATTTTCACAGAATATTGACTACAGTAATTATTTTCCCAGTTTACGAAGCACGCTGTCTCCCAGTAGTAAAATACAGAGAGCACACAGAGTCAGAGAGGAAGATTCAGCTGCTGTTTCTTGGAAGGCACTGAGCACACTGAAGACCACCCTTCAAGCGTTTTTTTGAGTTTTTTTAAATATTAAGCCAGTTCAGAAATCTCATTTATTCAGCCAAGGGTAAATCATTTGTTTCTTTAAACAGGACTATACTGGCCTGCTGGTAGAATAAAACAAACGTGTCTGTTATGAGCTTAAAGTCCTGGCCCAATTTTTCATTTTCTTCCAATAGAAAAAAGAAATCTGAGAAACCAAATAAAACAATTTTCAAACTTATGATCTACAGTTATTTAGTGCTTCGAACTAATTTTTATTTAGAAGGTTTTAGATAATACACAAAATGTGTCATTTATGTATACTTAGTCTATTTTAGGCATACTTAGTATACATTTAGTGGGGAATGGTGAGTTGTGCCATGAGACCCAAACCTATTCTGAAAC
Organism: Brachyalestes nurse; assembly: GCA_037974405.1. NCBI lineage: Eukaryota > Metazoa > Chordata > Actinopteri > Characiformes > Alestidae > Brachyalestes > Brachyalestes nurse. The sequence goes on from JBBPCY010085044.1 coordinate 8,767, forward strand.
ATTTACCAGCAGAGTAACAATTTTCAAACTCTTACTGATGCGGGCCAGAATATGCAGTGATGCACATGCAGTTTGCACAGCCACTTTGTGTAATGGTTTTATAAACTGTTTGAATTACCACTGGAAAATGTTTTGGTAGAAAACACCTTCTATTCTGTCCTGATTGTTGATGATTACAAAATTTAGTTGTGTCTTTAAAACCGTTTGCGTGACAGGCTGCGATTTCAGTAAATCAAAAATGACATTCAGGCATTGACAACACAACTGGCCTTGAGGTTTTCCCCATGTGATAAATTCTAAATACATTCTGAATGCATTACGTTTTATGCATTGTAACTCTAGATGTAGCAAAATATATGACAGAATGCATTTAAGACAACACATGTTAAGCCATCAGCCATATTGGGGTGAAGGTAGGTAAGTGGGTAGGATACTTGCCTCTGGACAAGAGGTCATGAGTTTGAATCCTACCTTCAGTATAGCACCACTGGATGCCTGAGCAAGACCCTTAACCCCAAGTTGCTCCAGGGAGACTGTCCCCTGTAGTTGGGGAATGATAGTCGCTTTGGATTAAAAAGCGTCTACTAAATGCCATAAATGTAAATGTATGTAGCCATCACTGCAGTGGTCAGTAAATGCAGCAGTGACTGATTTGATGTCATTTATTAGAGCAGGGCTGATATGAAAAGCATCCCTTAAGGAAAATAAACCACTCTTTATTTCATTTTAACAAGTTACTAACAAGACAAGAGGGCAGAACAATGGAGCCTGGAGGAGAAAAATACCTTTTCTGTTCAGAACAAACAAAAGTGAAACATTTTTCAAAACAATAGCTATTAAAACTTATGAAACGGCTGCAACACAGAGACATCCACATAATTTCTCGTCCAAAAAAGATGAAGAATGAAAGAAGAAATCAACATCAGAAAAGGACACAATATGGACTGTTAGTAATGTACATCAGAACCTTTAAACTTTAAACACTTTTTCCTGCATGCGCAATAACTGTGCGCAATCGTATAATGTATTCCCCCACATCCTTACGGGAGCGTGCAGGCACGAGTTCATAGGAAGGGTAGGAGAAGGAAGGAGGAAGAAAGAGGAGGATGTCTGCCATATGCTGCTCTGAGCAATGCAAGGAAAAAAGAGCAGGTACTGGAAACAGCTTTACATCTCAATGAATACGGATGCATCTTTAACACGCAGTCACAAGGACAGACTTGTTCACCGGTGGAGCAAAACAGATGTACAGAGGCATTTCAGCGTTTTATCCTTTCACAGGCAAGGTCAGAATTGGCATCACGCATATGACCTTAACCAACTTTTATGCTCAGCAGCGATAGCCAGACAAATGACCACCGCCGATAATTGAATCTAGAGCACGGGCGATTACAAAGGCTTCTTGCTTTGCTTTGGGAAGTTTGTGAGTCATGGTCAGTTCAGGCTGATTAATGTCTGCTGTAGCTCTGGGTTTTTGAGCACATCTCAAGCAGCGCTGTTGCACTCCAAAGGGGCCTGGGCTGTGTTTAGCCCGCCCAGCTTCAGGCGACTCCATCTTCTGTTCTAGAGCTGCACCCCGCTGACCTGTTTTTCGGGGCACAGAGCAAAACACTGTTCCCCAGGACTCGTCTTGATTAATCTCCCTCCCTCTCTTTTATTTTCTCCCTCCCCTTTTCCTTTTTTCCCCTCTCCTTCTTAAAGTTGTTGCAGAATATAGACAGCCCAAAGCAAAAGCTGCAGCACTTTGGGCTTGCCTACCTTTACAATGACCAGCTGCTGATAGGCCGGCGTCATGATGAAGATACTGGTCATGTAGAAGAAAATCGTTGGTTCCACTGTAACAATTCTCCTTGCCTTCTCCAGCCATTCTGGCATATTTACTGTGCAGGCTAATAGCTATACAAACAAGGCAAGATACGCGCTTTACAGGATTCAGGTAGCAGTCAGTCCATTTCCAGGGTCTAATAAGAAACTACGATTGAAGTGAGGCAGTCGGTATCTACTCACAACAAACTGCTTAGGTGAGGTCACACAGTCACATGCAAGTCAGCCACTGAAAGCAGGAAACGCCTTGGTCATGACTTTCTGTTATCAGGAAAAGACTGTTTATCTTCACTGGCTGGGAGACTGCTTTATTGCACCTACAGAATCCCTGCGGACACTCCCTGGACACATGCACACAGACTTTTCAGTGCTACCATAGAACCATGACCCATAGCCAGCTTTTAATATAGCAGGGTGTCTTGAACTTTTGCTTTCAAATCCATACAAAACGGCAAGGAAATGTCACCTATTTGGTTTCCTGGCCAAGCAGAACAAGGCACCACCATTATGAATGCCTTATTACAGCCTGTCAAAGGTTTCTTTATAACCTTTCATAAAAGTGTGCAAGGAGGGTTGTGGGGTTGAGCTCGTGATAATAACCGAGTGAATCAAGCCAGCTCTGAATTCACTGATAAGAGAGCTAGCCGTTCTTTGTAATGACACGTTATGCAAGAATCAATGGCAGAGCACTACAGTAACGTTAACCTCACAAAAGCCAGCAGGGAAAAATTACGCACAAATGTAAACCATACATTTTTGAAGTTACTGAACTTCTAATAGCGTGTTAACAATGAAAATCGATGTTTTACATTCTGTTAACTTACCAGTAAACTAAAAGAGCATGACTTTTAAAGTGAAAACACTCATTCTTTAACACTGTAGTCATTCTTTCTTGGATTTCTGTAATATTTTCCTTGCATAAAATATAGTGCAAATAATTCTAGCTGACTGAAGACAATACAAGCTTTACATGAAAAGGAAATGTTTTTTTTTTTCACAGGAGCCTCTGCAATGACTCAGTAACACATTAGTAGAAATATCACACTGGCTCTTCACTGAATCATCCCATTACAACTACAGTGCCTTCAGTTCCAGGTCAGTAAGTGCTTGGATTATTACACGCTGCATGATGTGTGCAGAGGATATGTTTTAATGTAAATGCTGTGGAAGAAAAGAGACCTGAAGGACCCTGAACAAGAAGAATGTCTTACATGCTGGGCAGTGTGCAGACTCTCTCTTGAGAGGCCTGATACCTGCTAATTTTTAAGGACAAATATTTACATTAAGCCATTCGCTGAGTCTGATGTGTCTGTGCATTCGAGTGAGTTATAATAAACTAGAAGATGTAATACATGCAGTTGTTGCTTTTCACTGTTTTTTTTCCCTTCAGAGTATATTAAGATGTCCACCATAATCTCTCATACATTTAATGGTTAATCTATAAACATAAGGAGTTGCCATTAAACTAGGTACAGCTACCTTATGCACAATTTTGTGGCCACTTACAAGTACCATATAAGAGATCTTTATAGGTGTACAATAACTGTAGCCCATTTGTTGCTGCACGATTTGTGACCCACCCTCTATCCCATCCATCAGAGACCACTATAGGCCCACCGCTGACCCGATAATATTTGGGCCCTGTACCATTATATGCACAGCAGTGATGCCATTATGGCAGCCACTGATGGACACAATGGCACTCTACCCCATCCATCAGTGACCACCATAGGCTCACCGCTGACCAGACGTTATTAAGTACAAACTAGTAATGCACAGTGGTACTGGATAAAAGCTTCTGAAAGAGCCTCGGAAGAGCAGCATGACCATGGGCTGAACGCTGTGGATTTTGGAATGCACCACTGGATAGTGATTAATGGGCCTGCCTTTGGTGAAAGGCTTACATATTCAGTCCAGGACGTGCACAAGTGCTACAGCAGGGGGTCGGTCTGGCATGAGCCTTCTCATGAACACCTAGTGAAGTGGCCAACTCCAGTGACTCAGACTGGGTGGTGTGTGGTGCACTGACACCTCTGAAGAGAGCAGAATTGAGTAAATAAGAGCTAGACTCAATCAGAGAGCCTAGAAAGACCTCCTATTCATCAGTGAGCTGAAGCCTCTGATAGAGCCCCTGGCTTTTTGTGTCAAACTGATTTTCATAATAGCAACTCTTTTTTTTCCTGAGCATGTGATTTTGAGGGCTAGTATTCATGTGTCGTCATTATTTATCTTGAAAGGATGCTTCTTGGTCTCTTCATCTGGACGGGCCTTGTTCATCTCTGTTAGAGCTGTATAAATAGCATCTTATCATTAATGCAAACCGTAGAGTTAGAATATAAATGATTGTAATCACATTATAGTGAATGACTTCATAAGAAATACGATACTTGCACCAGTCATACGTCTCTAAGAGAAGAAAATAAATTATGCACGAGACATTTAAAACATAAATTCCATCTCTACATTATGCCTGTTCGTGTATGAAATGTGTGTAGGTCTGTGTGTAGGTCATCTGCTGAAGCATGACTTTGATTGTAAAGCATCTAATTGGGCTGGTATGAAACTGATGGATAAAGATGACTGTAATGACAAAACATGCCAGTCCTCACCTAAGCAGATCAGACAACATGTTAATTCAGGAAACAGCTTTGTAAGCTTTACAGGTAACATTTTATTTCAAGGCAACTGTTTTTGAACTGTTATTGCTGGCTAGTTTCTAAGCTTTCAAACTGAATGACAGGCAGGAATAGTCTTTTAAATTATGTCGACTATTTCTTTCACACTAAATTACTGTAAAGGACTATGTTCTCCCCATACAACTCGTACAAGTGTGTTTTACACAGTAATGCAGAAGTAATGGATAGTAAGATGAGCAGGTCCATCTCAGTCCGCTTCCAAATGAACTCAGGCGCAGCTCTTTTGAAGTATGAATGCAATGCAGACCAAAGACAGAATCAGCCATCATTTCCCTTCTGAATCTGCTTCGCTGTTTTAAGCTGCACATGCATTCATCATCTGTTCATAAACTCTGAAGTGGTAATTATTAAAACAGATAAAAAATTAAAAAAAAGAGGCAGCGGCACATTTGAAGTCATTATAAAATACATACATCTGACTGCAAAAATCAGTTTTGTTATATATTAATGTGTCTCTGTTTGCCTCTCAAGGCTGTGTGTTGCAAGAATTTCATGGTGCTTCACATCATGTAAGACCATGTTAACACAGAACTTCTCACGACTCACAGATCTACAATATCACAAGACTTTATAAACCAAGACAAATAAAGCCAACCAAGATAAAACAGAGAACAGCATGATCAGGTGCAATGGAGTTTGTCAGGTATTTTCACCAAATATATTGTAGGCCATAAAAACCATCTAATCAGTTGTGACATTTTTTTCCCAACTTAAAAAAAAGCTTTCATAGAAGTGTACAGGCCTTCTCAAGTCACATTACTCTGACTTGAGTAACAAATATGAATTGACTTGAAACAATGAAAAAAGTAAGACTTGCAAATTGACCTTGACTTGAACAGCACTGATTCAGAGTGTTATGTCTCAAAAAGACCTAAAAATGGAAAAACAACATGGTGAGGTTTGTCTACTTTTCATTATTTGATGTAAACCCCCAACAGCAGCCTCATCAGAAAGGCCAATACCTTCCTTGCTTTATTTTGAAAGACAAATGATTAGGATAAAAACTGGAGTTTTACCTCATTAAAATTCACTTTGATCCCAGAATCAAGACAAAACAGTTATATCTGCTGACCCAGGAAAATCCACTAATTGATGCCGCCGCTATTCTGTCTTATATTAATCCTTGTGTGCCTCCTGACTCTCTTTTGTTTATTGATGCTGTTGCCTCTGGCAAAAAGTTACAAGGAAGGTGATTTTATTCATTTATCATAGCTGCTTCAAATGTATTAGCAATAATTTAACAGTGTGAATCATGTGTGATAGATTTCAAAATCCAAGATGATTGCTCTGTGTATCAGTAGCTAGAGCTGTCTTATTTGTCTTTTTAAATCATTCATACTCACAGTGCTGTCCAGCATCTGTATCAATCAAATACTACATACTGTGTTTCTGATTTGTTATACAGGGGGTCTTCGATTTACAACATAGATCCGTTCCTCCAGTGATGTAACCCGAATTTTGGTGTTTGTCGAAACACACCCTAGCCTAAGTCACTTACCGATCCTAACACAGTGGCAAAATCACAATCTAGAATATAAAAACACAACACAAGCCATGGAAAAAAGAAAAGAACAAATATACTGTACTTGGACACAGTACTGTAGTAACAGAAACAAAACACAAACAGTGTGTAAAAACACAACAGAACAGTCCAAAATGGCGCAGGTAAGCATACTGGGGCGTTACTGTGTATTCTGTGTGTTCTTCCACCAAGCGCAACCAAACTAGTTCACCCACGTCATGCCTAAGTACGATGCTAACAGCGTAAGCTGAATTAGGACCTTCAAGGTAAATAGTATATAGCACTAGCCTAGCTACAGCTCCTAGCCTGGTCACAGATTCTAGCCTAGCTACAACTTACAGCCTAGCTATAGTTTATGAATCAAAATGTCTAAATCGTTGGTAGCCCTTCCAGCTGACATTCTTAAGATCCTGGATAATTAAACTCATGAGCTTGTTAACAATCACATGATCAACAATGGCACAGCACTGAGAGTGTACCAACCACTGCTTTAAATCACTTTAAAGAAACTGAAGGGAAACTGGATGAATCTTTGGAGTCTTCTGCTTAAAATGCAAATATGATGACAGAAGTATCTGCAATTCTATTTTTGTGTGAGAGTTGGGAAGATAGGGTGCCTGTGTGTTGAGGGGGTGAGGAAATGTATTATTAATGCTGGATTATTGTTGTATATATTTGTATTCAGTGTATTTCTTTTTTCATTGTGTATATATCAAATTCACTCACTCATTTTCTGGAACCGCTTATCCCTCACCAGGGTCAGGGGTTCCCTGAGCCTATCCCGGGGCCACCGGGTGCAAGGCAGGGTATATATCATTCTGTGTATTAAATACGTGACTTTTATATCTACATTTTATATGTAATTTTTATGTTTTGTAACCTGTGATGCTGCTGCAGACCGTGATTTCTCCAAGAGGACAATAAACAGCTACATATCGGTCTGTAAAACAATTCCTGTAAAATGAGCACGAATTTTGTTTTTATATTAATTCTGACAAACATTAACCTCTTTTAAATAAACAGGACTAGGTTCAGTGTTCGACATAGAAGTTGATTTTACATTGTCTCATTATAATTATGTGATACACATGCATTTCAAAAATCGCCATAATGTAGGAACTGAATTTTGAGGTCCAAAATTTCTCAAATTTCTCCATCCCCCTGCTGGAACCATATTCTATGTTTTGTCACCCCAGGTAAAAAGTGTTCACCACTATTGCTGTAAGAGTAATCCATAATATGTTTGTTCCTTATTTGAAATACTAACACTAGCTAATGTTACTGGTACTGTCATTCTGTTACCATCATTCTCACCTTAAGATTTAAGACCGAAACGTATCATTGTCTGCTCTGGTCCAGACTAAGGGAACCGAAATAAAATTATAAACACACCTTCATGAATTTTCCATCTTGATGAAATAGTAAGGAATCTAAAAACACCTTAAAAGAAAAAGAAATGAACAATCTATGTTTAAGGTCTTTAAATGAACATGCCACAAGTGACAAAACTGTAAATCTCTTTCTTCAGTCTCTTAGTCAAAGCAAGTTGTAATTTTTATAGTCTCTCTCTCAGTCTCTCTCTCCCTGTCTGTCTTTCTCTCTCTCTCTCTATTTCACTCTTTCTCTTATATCCAGTTTTTCTTTGTGATCTGATCTTTGATCTCTTTTCTGAAATCCTACACTTCATACTACAACATTATACAAAACATTTTAGTGGAGCTCACACTGAGCTGTGTTTGCTATGCTAGTGTTGATAATCTATAATTAAAAAACAGACAATATCAGCATATGAATATGACTAAAGCTGCATCCTCTAGTTGTAGGTGAGCACTGCTACTGGGTTTGTTACCTTCCAGGTGTTTATTATTGGTGAGGTGTGTCCGGTTGCATTGACTGTACACAAGCAGGCGAACTTTGAATGCATAGTGTTGGCCTTGGCTTTGATCTTCCCTTTGGTGTCTGCCTTTGAAGTTAGGAGTCCTAAACTAACATGAAGAGCACAGATCAGTCTTTGAAAGAAAATCAAGCAATAAGAAAATAGAAAGAAGAGAATTAGCCATAGAGCAGAAACCCAGCATGACAAAAGGAAACAGTGGAATATTTAATAGTGAATGTCTTGAAAAAAATTCTACTTCTTATGAAATTGTTAATTAGAAATGATCAAGCTGATAAAAAAAAAACAAAATTAAAATTGAAGGCACGAAAATGACTAAATCTGTAAAGAAAAACTGAAAGCTTGCCAGAAACTTTCAGCAACATTTTTAAAAGGTGAATGGGCACACTGGGTCACAAAATCCACAGACACAGAAACTAGCAGAGAAATGCCTGCTGGCGATGAGGGGACTGTACTTATTAAGATTCTATAAGCATTTGTTAAGAATTGAATTAAATGTTCAAAGAACTTTCACTTGGTATCCATTTGTCCAAAACACGGGTTCTGAAGTCTGCAAGAGAACGTGCCTTCAGCACCCTGGAGAGCAACCCTGGTTCCGAGACAAAAACCTTCACTTTATTCATGGTTGGAAACTTTGCCTTCTGTCATGCCACAACTGCAGAAATGCCTCAAAGATATGATATCTTTGTCTGGAATGGTTTACAATACAATGTCCACCAGCCTCTGGAAGAGAGCTGGTAAATAACGGAGTGTCACCTTCGGTAAGACTTTATATGGAGGTGGAGAAGGTTATCCTTCTGTCTGGCCGAGGGAGTCAGCACTTCAAGTTGAAAGCAGAAACTTTATGGCAGAAGTTATCACAGAAAAAGAACATTGCTGTGGTGTTCTAGTTTGTGGCTGTAGAGACATGGGAACGTGGGTCCCTTCAAAATGCTCCCTGATAATTGAAGCACTTTTCGCACAGCGAAAAGGTTACATGGGAGGAAGAGGTCTCAGTGTCCTCTGTATCATTTGCTCTGATTTAAGTGCCCCACAAGGCCGTCCATTTGTGAGTGCTAGACAGAGAAAGGCGGTTTTGTCTTGCAGCAGATGGCAGAGATCAGCCATGAGCTTGGTCTGTCAGTCAAAAGAGCATGAACAGCTTGTCTGTGATAGCTTTTGAGGTGGTCTTGTGAAGCAGGATGACTTCTGGGGAGCCAGTGGAGTTGCTGACCGAGATCAGTACTTGAAACTCTGGGCAGATTTCAGCAGTGGCTCTAAAACATTATTCAAAGCTTTCAAATGTGGCTTTGATGATCTGGAAGGGAAAAGAGTGGAATGGTTCTGGGTATCTTCAGTGACATGCACTGTTATGCAGAATACTGCTGGTGGGTTTCACTCCTCAATGTCAATCCATCTCTAATGTTGGAGAAAGTGTTCTTGTGTCTCATGGGTCAAAAGCTATGAAAAGCTTTCAAATGGGGTGGCTGGTCGTCTGGTGGTTAGGGAGATGCCCCTGTGGTCAGAAGGTCGTGGGTTTGAAACCAAAGACTGCCAGTGGCACCACCGAGGTACCCTTGAGCAAGGTACCATCCCCACACACTGCTGTGTTGCTGGCAGTTCACTGCTTCACTCGGTAAAGGGGTTATATGTAGAGAAAGAATTTCACATTGTTCACACTGTCTGCTGTGCTGTGGTTTGTTCACACTTGACTATAAGGGACTTTATTAAAGATGAAGGCTGTGTGGATAGTACATCACAACACCAATCTTTTAAACACCAGCAGCTCACAAACCTTGCTTGATTTGAGAGCCAAATAGTAGTGGAAGCTCTTCCTTCTGAGAAGCACACAAGTAATATATCAATCAACCGAATCTGGTTCCAACCAGGCTTCAGGCAATTATCTTTGCGATGTTTCCCAGTGAAGTTTCCTTTCCCTTGATCATGTTAATAAATTGATACAGGACACTGCTCTTGGTTTGGAAGGTCTATGAAACCCAGAAGGTGTGACCAGACACATAGTATACTATCATAGTCCATGATAGCTTTGCCTGGTCTCCTATCCAACTAGAGGTCCCGTGTAGAAGAATCAATAACAGGTTTGTGCAGGGAACTGCCAGGCAGCCATGCTTAAGAGGTGTTAGGTGATCATTGGCTTGTCCCAGATATTGAGGTGACTACCCTAGTACCTAGTTGCTGACGCTCTTTATTATGATGCTTGGAAGGAAAGTCCTGTCTGGACTGTAGAGTAATGTTCTCCCAGTCTATCCGTGGACAGCATAGTCTCCATTCCCCTAGCAGCTACAGCCATCTCACAGGAGTATTCTGAAACATAGCCTTCTTCAACGTCTGCTGGAGGGTGGAGAGAAATCTTGGGAAATCAGCTTCAGACTCAGGGAACTTTGATCTCCATTAAGAATCACATACTCCCAGGTAGCTGTCCCACCTTCTGGCACTGAGCTACATTATGTTTAATATCCTCACAGTTTATATCCAACATACTGTATGTTCTATTAAATAACACATTATACCTGAACTTGCCTCATGGTCAGCTTAAAAACTGCTCATACAGCAAACTGCACTATTTTGTTTTCACTGTTGTAAGACTTATGGAGGATACTATATGTGCAGTCAGAGATGTGGTCTCAAGTGGAATAGATGGAAAGGAGCAGTTAGGTGGGTAATGGGTGGATTGTTCACACCTTTATTCCCACGCTATCTCTTTGTTCCCCATTTCCCACGGTACATTTTAGGAGACAGCCTGTGTGTATAAGCATGCTGAGCCTGCTATATCATTATCACTATCATTATGCGCAATATCTTCTTATTATGTGCAATAATCTTACCATGTACAATATAATGTGTGATTTTCTTATTGGGTGCTAGATCATTTAATTATGTGCAATATTGTATTATGTGCAATATCTTCTTATTATATGCAATCGTCTTACCATGTAAAATCACTGTTTATGTCAATATTACTTATCTACTACTTATCTCTGTTGCGTGCAATAACACACTCGGTATGGAGAACAACTCATAACCACTATTTGTGCAGCTAGTAAATCACTGAACTGTAATTTATTGTTCTATAGAATAAATACACCAGCATTTCAATATATAGCATAGTGTATTTCTTTTAGAGTATTTTCTGCTGAGTTTTTATTTGCTTTTATACAGACTTTAGATTATTTTATTCTTCTTGTCTCTGTGCAGTTATAAGATAATCAGCTTTCTCTATGATCAAAAACGTTTTCTGATTCTGATTCAGAGGGAAAAAACTAACAAAAATGATTCATTTGTGATATTTGCTTTACATTTTTATTTACAAGAAGTATGATTTTCCCATGTTCTTGTACCACTTGTGACCCCCTTCTTTATACTATACAGTATGCCGTATATATTTGTGTGCATTTGTATCCTTGCATGTGTGTGTGTGTGATCTAGCTAATGCTAATAGGGAGAGACTATGGAGAGCTCTTATGAGCAGAAGCACTAATGAAGACATCCATTGACACTGACAATTAGATATGACACTATTAAATGAAGATCAGGGCATCATTAGATCCAAGCAGCCGTATGACACATCAAGATTTGATGGCTCTCGGCGTTTGAGTTCTCCAGTTCGACATTTTTTTCTGAATATCAATAATCTGTTTTGTGCACATTACCAGGGGGGTGGCTTGCAGAAAGATCTTGCACTAAGTCACTTTTTATTACATTCATTTTCCATCACTTAATGTCTAACTCAGCAGAAATGAGAAATGTAGCTTAATAACACATCATTAATAGATCATGCTCTGCCCTATGCATCAAAGGCCTTTAACACTTTTATTACAGCTGTTGGATCCCTTCTGTATTATGCAGGCAATTCTGACTATTTACACAGGTCGTTTGAGTTGCTAGAAGACATATGTTGAGCCTGAAGTTGCCTAAAGTGTAAAATGCAGATAAAAGTGCGTGCCGCAAAGGAAGCTATAAGGATGATGGAACAAAACCGCTTGAGGCCCTCACATTTAGAATTCTAGCTCACAAATATCATTGGAAAGTAATGTATCCGAATTATCTGGCAATAACGACATCTTTAAAGCACATGCATTTTGTGATAACGATGTGGAAGAAGCTCTCTGGCCATGTTCGAGGCAGCTATATATTCATGAGCTCAGTCTCCAAACGTTCTGCAAGGTCAGAACTGATACCATGTTCTACCATTTTTTCATAATAACTGTATCAGTCTGCTGAACAGCAATTTGTATACAATAAATTGCTTTACATTGCAGTTAACCATCAACTTAAAATAATGCAATTAAATAAAATATTCTAAAGAACAACTAAGTAAACTGGACTCTGCCAGAACGTAATGGGATATAATATTGTAAACAAGATGAGTCAAAAAATTATTTGCAGACTTGCAGGAACAAAACAGCATTCAGGCAAATCAGGCAAGTATTGAAAAAGCTGAGCTGCACTTTGTACTGTTATGTTTTTACAGCGCTATCTGAAAGACCAAAGGCTACTACTTTTCCTGGTGGGAGGAATTGCTAATATTAAAACCGATTTGACACACTGACACATATTTGCTCAGCGTCTTTGCTTTGCTTTTACAGTAATTTCCTCTTGTGCTTGATTGCTTATGCCTATTTTCAGTTAGTTTAAAAAGGAGAGTTATGAGTGCTGTAGCTGTCCTTAGTCAAAAGGAATTAGAAACTGCGTATTCAGAAAGTACATTTGTACAATTGAACCATTCTTAGCCATGAGTTCCTACTTGGCATTTATAATGACATGATATGACTCCGGATCATGTGTCACTTATAAAAGGAGTGAAAGCCACGCCCATCTTTAGTGTCTCATTTGTGGGGTAGAAACTGCTTCACATGATTTCAATGTAAATGTGCAATGCTAAACTGCTGTAGACTGAATAGCAAGGTATACATTACTGCACTATTTTTGTGACATCACAAATACTGCAAGCCGCTTTTGCTGCTTAATTTCCATATATAGACTTTGTGGACAGAGCAGTATATTTTGATTAAGTATCAGTGTTTACATAGTGGATCAAACTCAAGGCCAATAACGGACTGGCAACTCCTTACTTATCAGCACTGATCAAGCAGCGTGTCGCTTCTCGTCCTGTCAGAGCCTCAAGCACCGCTTGTCTGGTACCTCTGCTGCTCAAAAGAAGAGGAAGACATGCATCAAGACTCTTTTCAGTCTTGGCCCCCCAGTGGTGGAATGAACTCCCTCATGCAATCAGACCTGCGGAGTCCCTCGCCCTCTTCAAGCGTCTTCTGAAGACTCATCTGTTCAAGAAGCACCATGGTGACTAACCAGTCCTCTCACTTATCTCTTATACAACATTTCCTATATATATATTTCATATATCTTTTCCCTCGGGCACTTACCCTCTTAACTGTTCATCGTTACTTGTGTATTAACCTCTGACTTTTTTTCTTTTGACAGAGTTTGTTAAGGTGTGTAACCTAGCTGGCAGTAACTTGGTTAAAAGCAGATGTTGGTTGAAGTACAGCTTTACAGGTTTAAAAAACAGACATGAACTACTTAAGCACTGATGTACGTCGCTCTGGATAAGAGAGTCTGCTAAATGCTGTAAACAAACGTAAAAATAGTTGTTTTTCCATAATAGGGGCCCTATAGGGGTCTATATTAGGGGTGTAACAATATATCGTTGTACGATATATCACGATGCAAAAATGTCACAATATGTATAGTAGAGTGTTGCCGATACATTACGATATACGAACACTCTCGGCTTGCATGGCGGCAGCGCTGCACAGCAAAGCTGTACCGGGAGATGCGCGAGTGTTAGACGACCGACCGTCATTTCCAAAAGGCAAATATTCCCCTTCAGAGTCAGACTTGGCGAATAACATTCGCAAGATATCACGAAACAAATTTTTATTAGCCATTTAGCGTTTTTCTCTCAAAAATCTCACACACTTTCTTGCACGCTATGAACTGAACTGCACTGTTTGGCTGCTCCCGAATCAATGGCTCGAGACTCGGCTCCACTGGCGTTTACTCAAAACTTTGAACAGGAACATGACGTATTTTTGGTCTTGAATCGAAGTACTACATGTCTGCCACCTAGTGGTAGGGAATACAAATGCTACACATGATATTTTTTTATTTTGAATACATAAGGTTTTTTATTAAACCTTGAAATGTGTATGTACAACAAAGAAAGTTATTGAAATTTGTTAATGTTTTTGAAATAAATCTGTTATTTGAATTTCAGTTTCATTTTTAAATTTTGTTCAAAATATCGTGATACATATCGTATCGTGAACCCAGTATCGAGATACGTACCGTATCGTGACCTGGGCATAACGTTACACCCCTAGTCTATAGTGTCATTAGTGGTGATATGTATATGGTTGTCTCAAGGTCATCTGTCAGTAGCGGTCAAGCACACTGATTACTGAAAAACAAATATGGACTCTCTCTCTTTCTCTGTTTATCTTACCCACACACATGCAAAAACACCAACACACGGGTGCAGAGGTCCTAGATTTCTTGCTCATCATCAGCATTAATTAGAGTGTGTATGAGAGTGTTCTGGGGAACTGTGTCTGGTACACAGTCGAGCTGTTGGAGTCCATGCTGAGCATGGCGAGGCACACATGAAGGTCGGGTCACCCAGTCCTGTGGGAATGTCCATCAGCTAGCAGCTTCACAGCCCTGCTCCAGTAATGCTCAACACACACACACACAGAGCCAGACAGCATTACACAAATACAACAGTAAGCAGGCATTAGGATGGGCAGCGTCTGTGCTCGGTTTAGAGCATATATCTCTGCCACTAAAAGGAAATATACTTCCCTGTGCTGAAAAAAATATATAAGCTATATACAGAATCTGTATTCATAAAGCTTCTGACATTTCATGATAGTGTACTTCAAGACCGACTTCTTCTATCAGTCCTGCTGCCAGTGAGACACAGAATAATGCAACACACCAGTCCTGAATATGACCAGTCTTTCTGAAGGTGGCAATTCAGCTCCATTTATTTCAGAATGTTGGGAATGACTATCATGAATTATTAAAACGTTCAGTAAAATACACTAAATGGAAAAAAGAATTAGGACGCCTGTCTATTACATCAACAGGGACTTTAATGACATTGCATTCAAAAACATAAAGTTTAATACGGAATTGGTTTCCCCTTTGCAGCTATAACAGCTTCCACTCTTCTTGAGGGCTTGGACTAGCCAAGTTCTTCCACATGAACTGCAATATAACTGCAATATGTTATTGAATGTTGTCTTGTCCCCTCATCACCTGTTGCTATATCATTTTATTGCATTCATCATATTTTCATGACACAAAGAGTAAGTCACTTTTTATAACCATTTGCATTAATAATCTGTTATTTTATTATTTCTGTTATAGTTACTTGATAGTTTTGTTTTTTGTAATAGTTTACTTATTATTCCGTTTTTTAAATGTATTTTATTTATTTTATTAATATATTTTTCCCCCTCCTAACTCTCTGTCATATCTTTATTCCTCTTGTTGCACGAAGCATGTTTATGACAAAAGAATTTCCCTCACGATAAATAAAGTTCTTTCTTATCTTATCTTATCTTATCTTATCTTATCTTATCTTAACTCATCCAGCATGTCTTTATGGAGCTTGCTTTGTGCACTGGGGTACAGTCATGCTGGAATGGAAAAGGTTCTTCCCCAAACTGT
>JBBPCY010085161.1:0-17500 GCA_037974405.1 Brachyalestes nurse
GATAGATAGACGGATAGATAGATAGATAGATAGATAGATAGATAGATAGATAGATAGATAGATAGATAGATAGATAGGTAAACATATAAATAGAAAGAAAGATACAGCCTAAATATAGATAGATTTTTAATCACAAATGTATTCATTTTTAAGAATTCCCTTCTCTTCATTCATGTGGATGGTTTTGGTGAGCACACATTTTAGTGCCCTGTAGAAAGACCTGCTGAACTTTTCTTTTAAAGGCGCAATTAAGTAAAGACGAGGGAAAAAAGGGTCCATAAAAAATGTAACACTGAAATTATGTGAAGAATGTAAAATGTGAGGGAAATCAAACTTTCAGCAAAAAAAAAAATCTCAAAGATGAAATGACTGGTAGAAAAAAAACAATTTTCCCAAAGAGATTTCTCTCATTGTTGGTGGATCGAGCCGCTTAACTGTGTGATTCTACGATTAATAAATCGTCCTATGAATGATTTTACATTCTATCGTTCATTCTTTATACTTAATGACTGGTTTGTTTACACTTGGTGACTAATTTGACTTTTATCATTCGACTCAGTATTTACACTCAGCTTTCACGTACAACTCAGTTTTAACATTTTACAACTTATGTTATATATTCTATGACTCTTGCTTTACATTCATGACATTTGTTTACACGCTGTAACCCAACATTTACATTCTATGATTCGCATTGTTTTTAATTTTACAACTCACTCTTGACACTCTGACTCATTTTTACATGACTCTTTACATTCTGTGACTCACTATTTGTATTCTATGGACTCATTCTTTACATTCTGTGACTCCCCTGATTCTTTACATTTTATGATTTGTTCTTTAAATTCAGTGACTCTTTATGCTCTGTGACGCACTCTTTATACTCTCTTGACTCATTCTTTACATTCCACAACTCACTCCTTATATTGTATTATACTTTCTGTGACTCCCCCCTGATATTGTATTGACTCATTCTTTATATTACATGACTCACTCTTTATACTTTGACTTATATGTTACATTCTGTACATTCTTTTTATAATGCATTAACATTTATTATATTCAGACTCTCTTTTGTACTCTATTGACTTTTTATATTCTATGATTCACTCCTTATACTGTCTTGATATATTTTTAACATTCCATGACTCTTTATATTTCACTGACTCATTCTTTACATTCTGTGACTCACCATTTATACTGCGTTGACTTATTTACTTATATTTACTTATATTTTGCATTTACTTATGTTTTGCACTTTATGATTCAATCTTTATATAGACTCATACTTTTCATTTCATGGCACACTCTGTATACACTTGATTCATATTTTACACTCTATGACTCACTCTTTATACAGTATTGACTCATCCTTTGCATTCTGTTACTCACTTTTTGTACTCTATTGAATAAAAGTGTCTGCCAAAAAAATGTAATGTACTGTAAATGTAATTCTTTACTCTCTTTGACTCCCTCTTTATACTGCAATGACTCATTCTTGACATTCTGTGACATACTGTATTTATTTATTACATTCAGTGACTCTTTAAACTCTATTGACTCATTCTTCACATTCAGTGACTCACTCTTCATACTCCATTGACTTATTCTTTACATTATGTGACTCACTATTTGTACTGCATTGATTCATTCTTTACATTCTATAGCTCACCTTATACTGGACTTATTTTTTCACATTCCATGACTCTGTTAACTCATGTTTTATATTCTATAATTATTTATACTTGAGTCATTTTTTAAAGTTCAATGACTCACTCTTTATACTCTTCTGTAAATTCCTCTTCATACTGTTTTGAATAATCCCTTATATTCTGTCACTCACTCTTTGTTTCCTATTGAGTCCCACTTTACATTCTATGATGCAGCTTTAACCTTATATGACTCAGTTTTTACATTTCTGTAACTCTTCCTTTATATTCTAAGATCTGATCCTAAATTTTATTTCTCTTTTCTACATCTCTCTGAGTGATAAAACACAAATAAATCACAGATACACTGGACACAATATAAAGTAATCCCAATGTTTAAAGATAATATTAATAATTGAGCATCCTGACTGCATTTTAATGCAGTCTAGACCAAGCTATAAGTACTAGTGTGTTTGTGTGTGTGTGTGTGTGTGTGTGTGTATGTATGTGTGTGTTATATTTAATGTGTGCTGTATGAATGTTCTGCGTAGGAGTGAGTATGACAGAACATCCCAATTAATTATCATACACACACACTCTCACACTCACACACACAAACACATACACACCCAAACCAACACACGTACACACACAGCCTGCAGGCGCACTGTTCTCCTGTGTCAGCTGATGTTTCACTGCACCCATTTTTACAAAGAACAACAGAAATCTCTCTTTCACTCACACACTCTCACTCTCTTTCATTCTCGTTCTCCTTAGTCTCCCTCCCGCTCATACACTTTTCCTATTTCTCTTTCTCTCCCGTTCTTTCTTTCTTTCTATCTTGCTCTCTCTCTCTCTCTCTCTCTCACACACACACACACACACACACACACACACTCACGCACACACAATGTTAGGCTGCTGGAGATTCTGTTACATTTAAATTAGAGTGCTAATGAGTGAGACTGTCACACAGGGAGAGAGAACGGCTCCCATTACTGTAATAATAATAACAATACTAAAATTGGGTATGGTAAAAAGGTTTTGATGCATTTTTAAAAAATATATTTTTTCCATGTTTACAGGGAGCTGTGTGGTTGTTTATATATTTATTTATGTATTTCTGCATATTTGTTCAACATATGTCTCATAGCTTCAAAATCCTGCACAACCAAACTGGCTGTTTAACACATAATAATACACAAAATAATGTTGTGGGGGGTTTTTTTTGGCCGAGTGTGTAGTTAACAATGTTTTTGACCCCGGGCGGGCAAGCAACAGTGTTTGGGGAATTGGCTTCTGTTTCTGTTTTTGACTCGAAGGTGGATTTGTAGAGTGTGTGTGTGTGTGTGTGTGTGTGTGTGTGTGTGTGTGTGTGTGTGTGTGTGTGTGTGTGCGCTTCTGGCATGCTAAATGCTGTCCAGAGCCAAAGGGAAACCTGTGTTCCAAAACCTGGGTGTGAAATGGTTCAGTCTGCAGAAGAAAGAGAGAGAGAGACAGAGAGAGAGAAGGAAAGTAGAACAGGGGAGGCTGAAACTGGCTCCATGCTCGCCATGTTTTTGTTGGAATTTTCTGTTCCACCTTAAATAGTGCAGCAGTTAAATTGTAGCACCTCAGGCGCTGCACCATTTGACTGTTATACCATTTAAGGTGGAATGAAAATTCCAAAAAGAAGCTGGCAAAAAGAAGCAGGAAAAAGTCATCTTCTTGCCTCACCATTTACTGCGGACTAATGCTGTCAAATAAGAAGCCATCCAGCATTGTTTAAGGTGGAATGGAAAATTTGAGCAAGACGCTGGCAAAGGGCCACAGCTGTGTGTAGAAAAGTGTAACGAAAGATAGAACAGTAGTGCATTGTCTGCACAGTGATGTTTTATATTGCTTTTCCTGCTGTCTACCTCACCTTCTTGTCATCTTCATCTCGTTCTGCATCTCTCTCTCTCTACACACACACACACACACATTGTGAGTTTATTGCTCTGGGCCTGTTTTCAGATTTGGCAGCTCGTTCTGGAGTACGAATCCTTCAGCAGCTCCATCAGCGACGTTAAGGTGAGGAGGAAATGGAAAATGAGGTTAAACGAGGTGCCTTAATCCCTCATTCTTCCCTCTGATCAAAATCACTGTGCCTAGCCTTAAAAAACCCACAAAAATGCAAGTCGGCCATCCAGGCTCTTTAAAAAGCAAATAGCGTAGGCCAGGGGGTTTTAGAGGTCATGTCATGTAGCGGGATGTGGCCTTGTAAACGTTGCCATGGCAACAGCATCATTGGATTACTGACAGTGGCATTCCTGCCTGTTTGCGGGGGCAATGGCCTTAGCCTGTGTTTTAGTAAAATGGCCAGGAAGTGTATCCCAAAAATCCTCCAGTTTCCTCCCCCAGAAGGTTGGGAAAAATGTGACTCTTGACAGATTTCGAGTCTGCCATTGAACGTCCACTCTCAGCTTAGGGGTTAAAGACAGAAGACCACAGATAATTTGCTTTGGACCTCAGAACTGATGACCTTGTTCAGCATTTTTCCTCCATTTTTGAGCCTGTGTGGGTGCGCGAGTCCTCATATGTAATGCCCAAGACCACAGTGTGGACTTGCTTTGAGCCCAGGAGAGCCCAGTTAGCCTCTTAGCTCCTCTTATGCAAATGCAAAGCTGGCCAACTTTGGGAGACTCTTAGATTCCTAGATTACTGCCCAAATGCCTTTGACCTGATTAGAGGAAACATACAGGCAACATGCATGGTGACCTTAGCATTAGTGTCCCAGCCAGCTAATTATTATAGCTAACTCTAACGACTGATGCAGTAGCATACGGTTGTAAGTGCCTTTGCAGTGAGTTGGTGACTTAGTACTGGTGCTTAGTGACTTTATCCTAACCTGGAAGAGAAAACAATCCACTGCTGGAATTCGGAAGGTTTCTCAGTAATGAAAGTTTTAACTGCAAGTGTTTGCAAAGATCCACGTTCCAACTGATGAAACAAACAGCTCCAATAAACCTACATGTCTCACTGGTGCTCTAAAGGAAATATAATAAAACCTTTGTTATTTTAGGACGACTCATGATGTGTCTCTGTATAGGTGTTTCTGTAAAGCACAAATCATAAAGACTGATACTATTAAAGTCAAAGACAAAGTCAAAGTGAACTTTATTGTCATCTCAGCTTTATACACACGCACGCACACACAGTGAGACGAGATGGTGTTGCTCATTTTCAAACTCTAAGCTAGAAGTAAAAATGTGCAATGTGGACATTTTTGACATCAGCAGTCAGGTGGAAAGCAACAATACTGGACAGTAATTGTGTGCTTTATATGTGCAAAAGATCAGCGGAGATTCAAAGTAAATAAATATACCAATAGTCTATGAAAAATACAGAAACTCTAAAGCTGTGTCCAAGAACGAGCATAACAGGATATAAATGCATCATCATTATGTTTTATTAAATAGCACACAAACATTCCAGTAATTACGATATGAGTGGTGAGTGTCGGGGCGCTGTAGCGCCTGTATCAGTGGTGAAAAGACCACTCAGAATGGTCTTTAGTCTCGGTTCTTTTTCACGGTACAGTCTGAAATAGCCTCCTTCTCATGTTGCAGAAGGGAAGAAGCGTAACCTTCACCCGGCAGTCCTTTTTCCATTCTCTCGCTGATGACGCATTTCTCCTATGTCTGTAATCTGTGCCAGACACATTATGTCTATCGTGACTTATACAGAAGTCGTCCTTGGCTTTGTTTAAGTACACACAGTGCCTCAGTGTTGCCGACATTTAATGAAAAGGGACAGAAGAGCAGCCTATCACCTGATTCGGCACACCTGTGTCCTGCTCAGGGTCACGGTTTCATGGGAAACACACAATGCGACTTCAGTGTTAATATTTACATTTAGGAGACAGGTGTTTGTAATAAAGTGGCCGGTGAGTGGAAGCACTAGGTGTTTCTAATAAAGTGGCTAGTGAGTGGAAACACAAAGGGGGATGTAATATCATCAAGTCTATTGAATGCACAGAAAGCACTGAGTTAGTGCAGGTTACAAAGACACTGAGAGTTTCTCACCCATTCATTAATCTTCATGAGCACCAGCTTTCACATCATCTGTCTCCCAAAAGGGTTATTGGAGGATGGCAGTGCCTCTTTGTGTCTCTCCTTCAAATAATAGTACATTTTCATGTGCAGAACACAGTTATGAGTCAATCCAGAGTGAGAGAGTGAGAGAGAGAGAAACTCAGAGAACGAGAGAGAGAGAAAAATGGATCAAAAGTGAAAGCTAGGAGAACAGCTTGCAGAGAGAATATGGAGTTTACAGTCCACCACTCAGTTGGGGGATTACTGTGTGTGTATGTGTGAGTTTGTGAGGAAAATGATGAGGAGGGGGCAGAGGTTCAGCCTCTGTGGGATAAGCATATGTGTGTGAGTATGTATGTGACTGTATTCATAGTGATGGCAGAGGAAAATCAAACCTTTCCTGTCTGAGTGGAAGGAAAAAATGGAGAGATTTTTCTAGAGGTTTTGTGTGTGTGTGTGTGTGTGTGTGTGTGTATGTATGTGTGCTGCTAAAGGCCGATACGGAGGCTAAGGTTTGAGTGGCGGCTCTGTTGCTGGAGCCTGGGCTGTGTCTCAGATATACTCAGACACAATAGTGCTTCTCGTTTTCCTCTCTTCTGATCTCCCTCCTTTCTTCCCTCTGCTTCACTCACGTCCACATCATCTCTTCTTCTTTCGCTTTCCCCTCCTTTCTGTCCTCCCCTCGCATGCTCTGCTCTCCTGCAGGTAGGGTCAGGGAGGTGGGGAGGAGTTTTAAAGTTTAAGTAGTGTGAATGTGATGCAGCTAATGTGGGTAGCTAATGTTAGTAGGTGTTTCTAATAAAGTGGCCAGTAAGTGGAAGCACAAGGCAGCTGTTTCCAGTAAAGTGGATGGTGAGTGTGTGCATTTTGAATAATCCCCCTGGGAAACCTTTGCCCCAAGAAACACTGCATTAGCTTTAGCTTGACATGCTAAATCGGGTGTCAGAAAATTCCAAGAAGGATGAACAGAACAGCATGCTTTCCTTAGCATTAGCTCACAGCTAGCTTTGGCTGCTGCTCCATTGAGTGATTATGCCATTAAGGCTGGGAAGAGTAATGGGTTGGGTGCCCCGTCTGACTCCGCTGGTTAAAGTACCCATTACCCACTAACCCTTGGGACACTGAGACCGTGTGTGTGTTAAAGAAAAATGTGAATGTTTCACAGGTGTGTTTCTGTCGTGTGTGTGTGTGCGCGTTGAGTTTTTATTTTTATTTTGAGTGTGTGATAATGAAAACAAAGGATTGTTCCCCAAGCGTGTGTGTGTGTGTGTGTGTGTGTTTCTGTATGTTAGACAGTCTACCCTGGAATATATCCTTGTCCTTTTCTGCTCTATTGCCATCCGCAGCAGCTGTGTAATGACACAATGATGTCCAATCTTCAGTGGGGCATTCTCACAGTTTCCTACAGAAAGCGTGCAGTCAAATTTAGAATCACAGCTTCGCTCAAATAGGAAACATTGATTAAGTAATTTGTGTAATTAATACTACACATGTTAAACCTCAAGGATGCTTTACAAAAGTAACAGAATCTTCTTCTTCTTACAACAGAAACAGAATCTTCTTCTTCTTTTGGCTGCTCCCATCTGTTTCCATTTCTTCTTGTCCTCTGCATCTCCCTCTTTCACAACAGCCACTTTCATTCCCTCTCTCACCACATCCACAAATTTCCCCTTAGGCCTTCCTCTTTTCCTCTTGCCTGGTAGCTCCATCCTAATAATCCTTTTCCGCATATTCTCAGCATCCCTCCTCTGCACATGTCCAAACAAAAGCAAACTCACCTCTCTTGCTTTATCTCACTACTATCTTCCCAACCTTCCCTCTCACTCTTGCTCCATATCTGTCACAAATCACTCCTGCCATTCTTCCACACCCACTCCACCCAGCCTGAAATGCTTCTCTTCTGCGGCACGTTATTCGTAAATTTTACTCCCTGCATGCTCACCATTTCACTGTCCTCCCTCTCATTCACGCACAGGTATTCTTTCTTGGCCCTAAAACATTCCTCTCTTCTCTAGAGCATATCTCCACCTCAATCTCCTAAATCTGCTCCTTAAAGAACACAATGTTGTCTGCAAACATCAGAGTTCATTGGAACTTCTGTCTGATCTCGTCTGTCAACCTGTCCATCACCAATGCAAACAAGAAATGGCTCAGAGGTGATCCTTGGTGTAATCCCAACTCTAGCTTGATCACATCTGTAACCTGCTACCATAGACTGTCACACTGCCTTCATACATATCCTATATGACTTACATACTTTTCTGCCACTCCTGACCTCCTCAGTCCTCAGCTTTTTCTAGGCACTCTGTCATATGCTTTCTCTAGGCTGCTCAAAGTCTGACCTTCTCAATACTTCTCAATCAAAATCTTCAGAGATAACATTGCATTTATAGTGGTATTTCCTGGCATGAAACCATAACTCCATACGTCTAGCCCTCTGTAGTTACTACACATCAGCCTTATTCTTGAAAATGAGTACCAGTACCACTACGTTCTTCTCCACCCCCAAGGCATCCCTTCAATTTCAAAGTTTGCGTTAGAGTACTCCTTCTATCTGCTCAACATACTCTCCTTGTTTGTGAGTACATGTCCATCTTTATCCTTTATCACTTGCTGCATATCTTTCCCAGCTCTGCCCCTCTGCCAAGCTAATGGGTACAGGTCCTTTTCTCCTCCCTGGACATTCTGAATTCTTCTCTTTGACACCATACATACCCGTCACCTCCTTATCACCTCTGTTCCCTTCACCAACATGCCCATTGAAGTCTGCTCCAATCACCACTCTCTCTCCTCTGGGTACGCTCTCCACCACTTCCTCCATCTCACACCCAACTTGTGAGAAAACATTCATCATCACACCTTCAGTTTCCAGCTGTCTGACCCTCTTTTCACCTCCAAAACACTCTTGACGTACTTTTCCTTCATGTTAACCTCTACCCTATTTTATCTCCCATCCACACCATGGTAGAACACCTGGTCTTAGCCCCTTCTATCTGGGTTCTCGCATGCACAATATATCAACCTTCCTCGACTCCATCATATCAGCTTGCTCTCTCCCTTTACCAGTCACACTGGCCACATTCAAAGTTCCTACCCTCACTTAAACTTTCCTACCCTATCTTCCTTCTACCTCCAGTCAAGCCTTCCCCCTCTGTTTCTCTTCCTGCCAACAGTATCGCAATCTCCACCAGCACCATGTTGGCTAACAGCACTCGTGGTGGTCGTCATTATGGATATCTGTATTGTTGCCTGCATATTGATTTGACAAACGTTCTCCCTGATGTAAACCTCCCCATTTATCCAGTGTTAGGCCCGGAACAAAGAATTCCACTGGCTTGTGCATCCACAGTGGTTGGGTTACAGCAGTAAGAAGGTACAAAACAATAAAACAACCCTCAACACACACACACACAGACGTGCACACACAGACAGTTCCCCAGCTGGCAGAGGGAAAACTCCCCAGATCACTGTATAAAGGGAAGGACACCCAGAAGTGTCCTTGGCTGCAGTGGAAAGTCTTTCTCACCCTTGGAAGCCCTATGAGGTATAGCATCGCCTGGGTGTGGCCTGGGAACCCAATGTACTCAAAAAATAGCCCTTAGCTGTGGGGAAAGGTCACTCTCAGACCTGAAAGCTTTGTACCTACAGTGCAGCAATGCTTATGTCCTGGGAAGGTTTATGGCTTGGAAAGAGTCCTTAGTCATGATAGAAGGTCCCTCTCAGCCCCGGAGGCCTCATAGCTGTGGTACAACATTGCTTATGTGGCTAGCCTGGGGAGTTTTGTTGCCCCGAAAAGAGTCCTCAGCCATGGCGGAAGGTCACTCTCAGGTTTGGAGAGCTACAGTACAGCAATGCTTACGGGACCAGACTGAGAAGCCTTATGGCTGGGAAAGGTTCCTTAGCTGTGGGGAATGGTAGTTATGGTGTAGCATCACTCAGACAGGTAGTCCTGGAAATGCTCCATTCAGCTTGTCCAAGTAAGCAACAGTACCTATGGAAGAATAAATTAGTGGGTAGAACCTGGATAGGTCACTCAACAGATCTAAAAAAAAAACCCTGAAAGGACCTCTGCCAGCCACAGTGCTCTGAGCGGGTTAGCGTGATGGCTTTTGAAGTTCCTGCGCTCATTATCAGATACGCTGAAATGAGAGTGATGCCTCGGCAGATGGGGGCTGATATGGACGTCTGAAGTTGAGCTTTAATTGTCTGGTTGAGGCCCGTAATTGGAAGCTAAATTATGATTACCTAAGCACTTGGAGGCAGTCAAGAGCGAGAGACGGATCCAACCCCCGCAGAGCTGGCACACACAGACACGCACACACACACACACACACACACAACTTTACATATCTTCTTCATAACTTCTTGTCAACATGCAAATGGATAACGGCAAAACGGGTAAAATGAATTTGGAAATGGAGTACATTACGTGTTTACAAATGCTGCTCTCTCTCACTATCTCTGATGAACTCTGTTAGGCTTAACCTATACTTAACAATTATAATGTATCTTTTCTGTAATGTCACATTATAATTAGGGCTGTCAAACTATTTAAATAATTACTTGAGATCAATCATAATATTTTGTGGTTACTCACAACAATTGATGACAACAATGAATCACATTTATCTGCAAATTTAGCAAATGCATCACATGCAGTATATATATTGCGTTCCATTTCTAAATCAGTGTATTGTGTTTCTGTATATATTGATGTTACTCTATCAGAATGGCACACAGTGGCTGCAGCAGAGCTTCAGCCAGGAACTTCTGTGGATGGGTGCAGGAAAATTTGATTTCCATGTTTCGTCAACAGGTTCAAGTTTGCACTTCTAATGTGTTCCAGTTTATTAAAAATAAAAGGTGAAAAAGTGTGAAATCTGCAATGTATTTTTTTTCAATGAGCAACAAATAAGAAACCATGTAAATGTCCTGTCCTTCCCAGGAGTTTAAGGAAATGCCGAAGAGTTTCTGGCAATTCTGTTGGACTTGCTGGGTCGTTCACTTTTGGACCGTAGCTTCAAGAGGATCCCAAAAAACTTTTAATTTGGGTGAAAAGTGGGGGGCTGTACCTCTCCAATTGCAATATTATCAGTGTTTTTATGTTAAAAACTGAGGTTATTGTTTGCGCCACCTAATCTTCTCTGTAAATGACAAACAGATGTGCTTTGTGTTTCAATAACCCTTGTTGAGAAACTCCAGACTGCTCAACGTGAGCGAGAGATGTCCACATGTTTTACATACTGTATGTTTACAAAAGGGGTGTTTTCCATCTTTTGTAGCAAAGGCACTCTGTCTTTCAGCTATAGATGGAAAATTGTGAAATTATATTTTAGACAGACAATGCTGGGGATTTTCCTCACATCTCTTTTATACAATGGTGACAACATAAACTGTGATGAAATACACAAATTGTAGTTTTTGGTTACAATAGCATTTATCAGTTATTAAACCAAGAAATATGGTTCATTTAAAGTATGTTATTGCTGCCAAGCCACATTAGACTGCTGCAGAATGTCATCTCATCATTGTATATCAGTCACTACATTGTTGTATAATAACATTAATAAATTGATAATAATTGCATTGGAATACAGCATTTAATAGAGAAATCACATTATACGGAACTTGTGTCATGTTACCACCTCAGTAATAATGCTACTTTCTACTAGCACCTATATGTGTTTTCCTTAACATCAAGCCAACAGTGCCACACAATACTGGGTTTAATGTTTATTAAGGAAGATCTGCCCAAAACAACAGACATCTAAAGCATGTAAGATGGTGTGGGCAGAGCTAGCTATACTGTAACTCACTCTGCTGTGGATCTTTTGGACGTGCTGGACCACTTCGGAGCTGTCTGCCTCCTGTCCAGTCTCCTGCTGCGATCAGAGAGCCTCGCTCTGCGGACGCGCCGGAGGTTTTAATGAAAAGTCTATCATCAGACATCCCTCTGCAACCTGTGTGTGGGGCTCGCTGATGGCTGATGGGCTGCAGGTTCTCATGCCCATATCCAGAGTGTGCATGTGTGTGGGTGTGTGTGTATGTGTGCATGTTAAAGTGTGTGATATTGATTCTGCACGGTGAAGCCTTTTCAATTAGAGGCGAGAGAGAGGGGCTAATCAAATTTAGCCACGCGCTAATCATTCACATTAGAGTGAACAGAGCAGAAAAAACACTCCACCAGCTCCAGGTCTCTGTCTCTTGCTCTCTCTCTTTTTACCTTTATTTTTCTCTCTTACCCTTTACCCCCCTCCTCTCCCTCTATTTCTATTTCTCTCTCTCTCTCTCCCACTTCTATTAAACTTTCATTCTCTCTCTTTTTTCTCTCTGTCTTTTTGACCCTCTCTCTCTCTCTAACTCCCTTTTTTATTATTATCTATCACTCTGATTCTTTCTCTTTTATCTAAATTCCTGTCTATCTGCAGTACTCTTTTCTTTCGTCCTGTCTGTTTATCTCCTTCTCCTCTTTTTTCACATCTTCCCCCTCTTTCTTCCTCTGTTCTCGTTCTTATTTCTCCCTCTCTCTCTCGCTCTCTCTCACTGTAGTGTTAGAGCAGCAGGCCGGACAGAATCAATCATACTATCACCACTTCTTAAAGGCCACAGTAACACCAGTGGGCTTTTCAGACCATCACTTAATGACAGAGGATTTCTCCTTTTGGAGCGGTCATATTACATTCCTTATTGACATTTCATTGTAAACTTGCTAAATTACAGAATTTCTAGTTCAGTGAAAGATGAAGGAAAAATGCTCTTAAAATCTATCTCTGTGGTGGGAGGATGGACAAAAATAAAACTCTTTTGTCAGCAGTTTGTTATGTAATATAATACGAAGAAGCAACAAGGACTCTAGAACAGGAAATCTTGGTAACAGAGAATGGATTAGTTCATGGACAAAATAATACTGTTGACAGAAATTCAGCCAGCAGGAGGAATAGCTTTGGACATTTTTATATAACAAAGCCAAGAGGGCTCTACTTACTGTTGTGGAAGATATGGATGCTCCAAGCTCACTCTTCTTTAACTTGGAGAAAAAGCAAAGCCGTATAATCAAATGGTGCATCTGAAACTCCCCAATGGAAATGTGTTTATTGATCCAGAAGACATGAAGATGGCAGTATGTTTTAATTCTGAACTTTTAGTGCTGAACAGTGTGACTCTGTTAACGCAGAAGTATTGCTTTAAGGACTACCACAACTGTGAAGAACAAACAGAGACCATGAACTTGCGTATTTCTTATGAGGAGTTAATCAATCACATGTTGGCTGTTACATTTACATTTACATTTACCGCATTTAGCTGACGCTCTTTTCCAGAGCAACGTACATCAGTGCTCAAGTAGTCTACATCTGCTTCTTACACTCGTAATCTAAAGCACAGTTCTCCTGGACTTTTGCTAGAGAAGGACTAACAAAGTTTTTACAGATTGTTTAAACTCTGGAAACTTACAATTGAGCTGCAAAAGAACCGAAGCGGTCATCTTACCAAAAAAAGAGGTCTTGGATGGTTAAACAACTGGAGAATTGTTTCTTCAGCAATTTTCTCCGGGAACAGTAATGTTTTCTGATTCTATACTGTGCACTGACCACAACATTTTGGCAAAGGCTTTAGTGAATATACTAAAAACTTGAGTACAATCATACAACACCTTCAAACAGACCATGTACCCTGTTGTACCATCACAGACAGAAGAAAGTCATCCAGTCCCTGCTCATATGAGTATTAGACAAGATTGTCCTTTGTCCTCTATTCTCTATCCTCTACGCTCTGACTATAGAGCCTTTGTTAAATACGTTTAGTAAAGAATTGTCTGGGATCATTTTTAAAAGAACCACTTTACACTGTTGGTCTATCCACATAAAGAGACCAAAAAGATTTTGAAACTCATTCTTTAATCCTAAACATATATGAAAAAGTTTCTTCTGCTAGAGTTAACTGTGGCAAGAGTGAGGGATATGCACTAGGAAGGTGGGGTGGCATTATTCAGTTCTAATTCATAAATCAACTTTCAGTGGGACTAAGAGAGTCCTGAAAGTTTAAGGGTTTACTTAGGCAAGTCCCTTCCAGAGGGACCTTGTTGTGACCAGCCTCATTGCCTACATTGCTCTGGCCCCAGTTCACTTTCCTGGAGCCTCCAGCTAACTTATCTATTATGTGCAGTAGTCTCATCATGTGAAATATCACTACTTAGGTTTTATAAATGTTTATCAGACTCAACTCCTCTTACCGTTACACATTCTCACAATAATCTGTGCAATAACCTGGTGCTATTATTATATGCAATATCTTATGTGCAATAGACTTACCATGTGCAATATAACTATTTGTCAATATTACTGATCTACTACTGATTTCTACAACATGCAATAACGTACTCCTAATCAATATTTGTATTATTAGTCATTTGCTCAACTGTAAGGTACTTATCTGTAGTATTTATACCCAGCTTTGTGTATATAGCAGAGTATTTCATATTGAGGTTTTTCTGCAGAGACTGTATTGGATTTATGTAGACTTTATATGTTATATTCCTTTCTCTGTGTCTGATTCTGATTCAAAATCAGAAAACTTTATTGATCCTGGAGGAAATTATTTATGACTGCATGCACACGGAGATAAGAAGAATATAAAGTGAAAGTGACCATTCTGTTATACATGAACACACCACAGCACACAGTGTGAACAGCACAAAACTGAAGCAGCGGGCCACCAGGAACACAGCGCCCGGGGTGCAGGGTGTGGAGACGGTACCTAGCTTAAGTGAACCTCAGCAGTCAAGCTTAGCAGTCATGGGACGCCAACCCATGACTTCCTGATCGCACGGCGGATGCCCTAACCACTTGGCTACCAGCTTTATTTTTATTTAGATAAATGTATGTTAATATTTATGTGACAAAATTGGTCAATTTTATTTTTCGTAATAATTTAGCATTTCAATGCATTAAAAATTATATGCTGCCATGATAAAAGCAAAAAAAATGGGGAGGATATTTGCGGGAGTTTCCGCAAACAATTATTAGTTAGGTTCTAAGAAAAAATCCTGAACCGCGACTTCGCGGGGGGACACTGTACTGCAGGTGAAGAGCCTCTTTTCTGCAATCTGCTAATGCAGTACAGCATGATAAACCTTGTCAGAACTGATTGGTGGCGGATAACGAAGCTCTTACGCATGAGATGAATGGACAACTGGAAAACTGAGGCCATGCTGATCCAAGAGACTAAAACAAGATCTATACGGCTGGAGGAAAAACTGTTGGCGGAGGTGATAAATGCCCTTCTGGGTTCATTCAAGGACAAACTGCAGACAAACTCCACTGAACAGCAGTTTCCACTCCAGGTTCCCATTCAGATCCAGTAAGAACATTAAACCCAGACTCCATCTCTCTTCACAACGACTCCTAATACCTAGATCTAATTCACCTCAATTCTAATCACATCACTCTGATTCATGGACAAATACTTCCCAAGCTTCCGCATTTACCTTTGCGAAGTATTGCCAGTGGATTGCAAACGTAGCGTTTTCTATATCCTGTTATTTGATTTGTCTGGTTTGATTTACTCTGCCTATCTTTTCTCAACTATGATTCATTTCTTGCCCCTTTTGGTTTGTTTTGATTATTTGGATTTTACTCTTGGATTCGGATCTTAGGTTTGACGATCCAGAGTTGTTTGCTTGTTGGATTTAAATGCGCAATTGGAACACTGCTATTATCTTGGTTTTGTATTTCTGCTGCAATGAACTTCGCTGCCTGTATCATTCTGCGCTTGGGTCTATCTTGGTCCCCCTGTACAAACCTCACTCTCATTTTCTGTAACTGCTTAATCCACACTAGCCAGGGCATTGCAGCCTCTACAAACCTTCCACACACACTGCAGCTCTACAGTGGCAGATAACACTTTGACCCCAGAGTTGAGAAATACTGTCCCTATTGTAAGGTCGAAGAGACTCATGTCCCAGACTCATCACACTTTTTCCTGTGGCTCAGCAGTGGTTAGTAGCACCAGGCTTTGGGTTTAACAAGGATGTTGTGCTGTGGTGTGTTCACGAACACTTACACTTACACAGTTCTGTAAAAAGAACACATTTTCTTGACAAATGTCCTACTTGGTCAAGCTAAAATGAGTATCTGGCTGGGAGAAATAAAATGATAGAGACCGGCTCAACAGATGATGTCTTATTATAAGCTGATGTCTACTTTATACACATGGGCAATAAAAGATGTATAATGCTGCATGGATGGGGAGTCATTCATGCCCATCTGTCATTACTGGATGGGTTTATTTTTTAATCATGTTAAAGCTGTTAAAGCTGTAAAATAATAAATCATGTTTTTCTTTATTATTCCACCTTTTGTTGTTTTTTTTACTCCTTTTAATGTGTAATATGTAAATAACTTTGGTGTAAATAAAAGGAAAGTTTGAAGTCAAAATCTTTTCTATTTCACCTCTCTCAAACTTCTGTCTTTTCTCTCTCTCTTTATTTCTTTCTCTCTTTCTCTTTCTCTTTCTTTCTCTCTTCCTTCCTCTTGAGTGTGTCCTCAAAACAGCCCTAGTTCATTTCTTCATTAACACTTAACCTTTCTCTGTTTGTCTTTTACTTTGCCTTTAGACTTGTCTATGTAAATGAGCTGTGTTCTGATTGGCCACCTCATTCAGTTCAGTCAACACATTTAAAATGTCCGGTAATGCGATCAATATAATAAATAAAACTTTACACTGCATTTTTTATATGTGAAAGCTTGGGTGATTCTAATTTTCTTTTAATTTGTAGTTTATTCTATAATTATTGATTTGAATCCACTGTGGTTAAGGCTACACTGTTTCATATAAGATGTGAAAGAGGAAAGCACATCCTGCACAGCTGGTGTTTATAAAAACCAAGCTAGAGTTTTAGACATGAGCAGAAATGTGTGCTGTCGGACTCCACCCTGTAATTAACTCACAAATGGCTCCAGAGGTTCCCATGTCCTCCCTATGAATTGCTGAACTGGGCGGGGCTGGGAGTTTAAGAGTTCAGCAGGCCTCCTGTTTTCAAAAACTGTTTGAAAGAAAAGATTTCTCAGTGAATGTTAGCTGAGCACAATGTGCATCTCTTCATTCTACCGAGATTAGTCAGCCAGGAAGACGTGGACTCATTTGTTATTAGTCTTTAAGCAATTCAGAGACTCATTTCTTTATTTATAATTACAATAAAATGAAAGTATATAGCAGCAACACTTGGAGTTTATTATGTGAATACATTCCAGCACAAAGTGGGCATTTATTGAAGTACAGTGCATAACATTAATATTATACAACCCGATCAGCTGACATCAGTTTTGGGCTGTCAGTAAATTAAATTTGTCTCATCAGTTTTCTTATATTTTGCAGTTGATGTTCTTTATCACTGCTGGGCTTAAACGATTTTAAAGTTGAGATGACAATGAAATGTCATCAATTTAACAAGAAGTGATGTCAAGAGAACTGATGTGGGATTTATTAGACTTACAGCAAGACCTTCTGAATCTCTGTAAGAATGTTTTTGTGTGGATTCACAGGCATGTTTATATGGACCAATTCACTGCACTGAAAACAGTTTAGATGATGTACTGGTACTGGTCTATTGACTTGTGATATTAGTCATCTGGGGTAAGCCTCTCTCGTGCTTGATAAGCCCTTCACCCCCCCAATACTGTCATCAGTGAGGGCCACAGGCTGGACAATGATGTAAGTCACACTTCTGAGCCAAGCACATGTACAGTTTCTAATAAAGTAGACATGGTGTGTGAAGGTAAAGTGATAAAACACAGCTGA
>JBBPCY010085161.1:22500-24347 GCA_037974405.1 Brachyalestes nurse
GATAGAAGTTAAGTCAAGTTTACTTATATAGCACAATATCATACACAAAGGTCATTCAATGTGTTTCACAGGAATAAAATAAAAAAAAGATAAAATAGAATAAAATAAAATAATAGAAGAAATAAAAGAATACATAGAAAACCAATGAAACTAGATTAAAGGTATAATGGATATATAAGAAAAGGCAGGAGAGAACACTGCAGTTCTTAGGTGCTTTTTAAAGCTACAGTTGGTGCAGATCTGATACTGATGGGCAGTTTGTTCCAGCAGCGAACAGCACAGTGGCTAAACACCATTTCCCCATGTTTAGTTTCATCACTAGCTGGCCGGCTCCTGCAGATCTAAAAGATCTACCAGGAATGTTTACTTCAAACATATCAGAAATGCATTTAGGGCCCAAATCACTGAGTAACTTGTACACGATGAGTAAGGCTTTGAAATCGATTCTCTACCGAACTGGGAGTCAGTGTAAGGACCTGTGCTTTGGAGTGGTGTGATCTCTTTTCTTGGTTTTGGTTAGAACTCTGGCAGCAGCATTTTGAATAAGCTGGAGCTGTCTAATGGACTTTTTTGGCAGTTCCCGTAAGGAGAGCATTGCAATAGTCAAATATATGTGGAAATGAATGTGAGGAAAAGTTCCTCTTGTCCGAAACTTTAGCAATGTTTTTAGGTGCCAAAATGGTGACTTTGTTACAGCTTTAATGTGGTCACTAAAATATCTCCATTCATGATCATGCCAAGAGTGCTCAAGATACCAGGTGAGTACTGAGAACGGATCTTCCCTCTTTATTTCCAAGCAAGATAATCTTAGTTTTGTCTTTATACAACTGAAGAAAATTTTTATGCATCTAGTTATATTCTTTATCGAGGCACGTAGTATAAATGTAGTATGTAGTATAAAGACTGAAGTATGTTGTAGATGTTTTGCTTTTGCGGGACGACTTGTGATCAATCTTACCGCAATCATCAAAACTACAATGTGTGCTTCTCCTGATGTTACACAGAGAGCAGTAATTTAAGAAATGGCCTGTAATGCTGTCAAAAAAAGAAGATATTTTCACTTTTTGGCTTGGAAAATATGGTATACCAATATAATAAGAAAGCCTCAGCAAAGAAATGGACTGCCTCTGCTCCAATAACCCTTCAGTTATTCATTTTCTGCACTAATATTCTGTCCTTTTCCACATTTCTGTAAGAAAATTCAATTAATTGTGTTTACGTTTGTAATTGCTGGGCTTGGGGCAACTCGTCACACATCATGTCATACTGAAACACACTCGCACACCCTGCGGGTGCATACTTTTCTGTGCGTGTGTGTGTGTGTATGTGTGTCTGTATGTGGGTGTATGAGGGAGATAATTGGTTATTAGTGAACGTCGAGCATCAAGCCTGTCAGACCATCAGTCCGCATTAATCCAGAATTCATCACTGCATTAAGTGCAATTAAGTCCTGCATTAACACCCACAGAGGACGTGAGAGGCAGAAGGTTAAGGTGTGTGTTTGTGTGTGAGGGGGAAAGGGTATTTTAAACATATTGGAATATGGGGGAATTCATTGGGTGGTGTGTAGACAAATGGGGAGGGGATGAATGTCTCAAAATATGTGAATTTTAACTCAAAGTAAATAAAACAGACGTAATATAAACAAATACTCTGCTGACCTATTTGAATTTCTAAGGTACAGGCAGCACATTTGCTAAGAGTTACATTGTACTTATTTATTTATTTTTACAGTAGTATTATAAATAACTAAATAATAATGAAATTATACAGTAGGAGCAAACTTTCAATTACTTATTCAAAAGTTTAAAATCCCAGGCACATATTAACAGAGATAAATACACACA
>JBBPCY010085289.1:8531-24302 GCA_037974405.1 Brachyalestes nurse
GCATTTATTGTTTTGTTTGTTTCTTTTGTTTCCACTGTTTATGAAGACGTGGATGAATGTACTGAGATTCCTGAAGTGTGTGGTCCAAATGCAATCTGCACCAATGCTATTGGAAACTACAGCTGCTCATGCTTGAGTGGATATAATGTGACAAATTCACAGAATCCTATAAATATAAGCAACCCATGTACAGGTTTGTTTTAAAACATTAATTTTGCTTGTGTTTTTGTCCTAGATGTAATTACCTGTGAAGCAATATCCAGTGTGAATCAATCTGTACATTGTTGGCACAGTCCGCAAGCAAAAAGATCTCCTAACATTTTAACATTTTATCACAATACTCTGGATGTGTTTCTCCAAATATTTTCTTCTAAACCATTGCCTGTCCATAAATGTCTAAAGAAGTACAATACCAGAAACATTTAAGTAGTAAGAACAGTTTTAGTAAAGACTGATGTTGTCATTCTTCTTAAGTGTTCAATTTTTTAAAGTAGTAAAATGATGCTTTACATACATTAAAGTCTACCTTTGTTTCTCTTGTAAACAAAGACATTGATGAATGTATTGAGATTCCTGGAGTTTGTGGCCCAAATTCGAACTGCACCAATGCCATTGGAAACTACAGCTGCACATGCCTGAGTGGATATAATGTGACCAATTCGCACATTCCTGTTGGTATCAACAACCAATGCAGAGGTAAGTGTAACAGTCAGAGCTTTTGTTATTGTTGCATGATAATACTGATTTCTGATATTATATTTGTCACGTCTCTCCATCTCACCCAAGTCACGGCAGGCACAAAGCCAGACTCCCAGGTTCATGTTTATGATTTGTTTATTAAACTAAATCAAAAGACACAAGGGCCAAACAAAACCAAAACTGCAAACAACAGAAATAGAGACAGTATACACATCTATGTTAGTCTGACATTGGACTGACAACCTCTGTCGGCCCTTTACAGCCCTTAAATACCAAAGCAAACCTTCTTTCCTGAGCACACCGGCAGCTGCAACTAATAAAGACTTTAACTCATACCCGGTGTGCTCAGGAGAAAAACAGAACCTAGGCAGCCTCTAGCAGGCGCCCAATGGGTTTGGGTATTTTAGTGTTTCTGTGTTCTTGGTTTGTTTTCGGTCCACTTACTTTATATTCACATCCTGTCTGCCTTAGTTTTGTGTTCTGTTTACGTTCAGGCCCTCACACCAGAGTATGTTTCTAGTAGTGAATAAAATATTATGTGATGGAAATCTGCACATGCACCGCCCTTCATTATCTGGCGACAGGCTGTGACATGACAATAACATTGGTCTGTTTGTCTGTGTTTTTATCTTTAATCAAGATGTGGATGAATGTAGTGAGATTCCTGGAGTGTGTGGTCCCAATGCAAACTGCACCAATGCCATTGGAAACTACAGCTGCCCATGCCTGAGAGGATACATTGTGACAAATCCAAACATTTCTGTCAATATCAGCAACCCATGCAGAGGTAGGTTTAGGAGTCAGTGCTTTGTATTGTTTAAATGGTAGCAGAAATTGCATTTACAGTAACATTATTCAAGCAAATTTTGCCCAACAATGAATTCCAAAAGTGTCCAGGTCTTTGTTTTTCATTCTGTAACATTGTTCCTGTACTCTAACTTCATTTTTGGCAGTAATATATAACAAATAAGGCTGGGCATGTTAACGTGTTATTATTGTGCTAACACATTATTTACTTAATGCCAACAATTATTTAATTGCACGTTAACACAGGTCTGTTTTAGTCCTGTAATTTTGCAAATTCGTTGCTTTTTTGGCCTCACGGGTGCACGCAGCATGCAGTTCTAAATCTCGGTTGGTTCTCGTGGGGGTCAGGCTTCAGAGACTTTAATGACAATGCATTCAGATACATAGACTTATATATATTGGTCCCCTATTGCAGCTGCTATAATGTTTCCGCTCCCCTCTGGACTCCCCTCGGGTAATTCTGTTTTTCTATAGCGAACTACATAAAATGTGAATGACCTGCAGTGGCAAATGGCTTTGGTTTTATTTCTTTTGATTACATTTATGTTTAAGTTGACATTTACAAAAAATATTTGAACTGCATGTGTGTAACTGCTGTTAAAATGCATGTTATGTTTTTAAAGGGTTTGCAAACTAAATCTCATAGCACGTTCGTTCATATAGGAGTACTTTAAAAATAAAAGTGATTTTTAAAAAATTGTCTATTTAATTTTGTGTATAACAATGCGATTAATCATA
Source organism: Brachyalestes nurse (assembly GCA_037974405.1). Taxonomy (NCBI): domain Eukaryota; kingdom Metazoa; phylum Chordata; class Actinopteri; order Characiformes; family Alestidae; genus Brachyalestes; species Brachyalestes nurse. The sequence goes on from JBBPCY010085289.1 coordinate 10,776, forward strand.
GAAAACCATGCAATTAGTCGTGATTAACACATTTTAAAAGTTCCCCAGAATTAATAATAAAGTAGACAATATTTAAGGAGCATTTATTGTTTTGTTTGTTTCTTTTGTTTCCACTGTTTATGAAGACGTGGATGAATGTACTGAGATTCCTGAAGTTTGTGGTCCAAATGCAAACTGCATCAATGCTATTGGAAACTACAGCTGCTCATGCTTGAGTGGATATAATGTGACAAATTCACAGATTCCTATAAATATCAGCAACCCATGTATAGGTTTGTTTTAAAAGATTGTTTTTGCTTATATTTCGCCTGTTGTTAAGTGTACAAAGAAGTGCAATAACAGTTTTTGTAAAGACTGCAGTTTTCATTCTTCATTAGGCATTGGGGTTAGAATGTTTATCAGATGCTTAACATACATTGTCTACTTTTGTTTCTTTTGTAAACCAAGACATTGATGAATGTATTGAGATTCCTGAAGTGTGTGGCCCAAATTCAAACTGCACCAATGCTATTGGAAACTACAGCTGCACATGCCTGAGTGGATATAATGTGACAAATTCACAGATTCCTATAAATATCAGCAACCCATGTACAGGTTTGTTTAAAATGACAGCTTTTACTTATATTTTAGTCCTAGATGTAATTTCCTGAGACAGTAATATTGTTAGACATTTTCCAGTATGAATCAAACAGTACATTGTTGGTGTATGAGGAAGAGGGATTTGACACAATCTACATTTTGAAATGTTATGAATTAATCAAATGTGGATAATACACTCGTTAAATGGTAAACATTTGTGAAATGGCAAACAGGCATGAAAGGTGGATACAACTGTGAGAAGTAGCTTTAAAGAGAATGGGCTTTAATGAACATAGCTTAACACCAGACCAGGGATCGTTCCCAGAGGAGCTTTACTCTAGAGAGAACCCAAGCTCAAGAGAGGGGGCGGTACTCGGCCTGTCCGAGAATACTAGATGCATATAGACTAATTTGCAATGGTGGCCAGTCCAGGCTCTGTGGAGTTGCTTGTGGTGAAAGCTGCTCACTCATTCACGCCTGCAGAAACAAGGGGGAGACACAGCACTGACACATGCATGCCTCAAAGGAGCCTTAGCCCCACGTTAGGCCCTCCTATATGGATCCGCTCCCCAACTGCCACCTGGAGCGTGGTGGTTCGTAGTGGAGCAGGAAGCGCACAGACATAAGTCCATTTCTCCTTTACCAGGAGCACAGGCATTAGATACAGTTTTTAGACAAAATTGACAATCCCAAGCAGTAGCCTTATTTCCTGGCTTTTCTCCTGAGGGGCTTGTCACAGCCAACCAGTCACGTGACAGAAAGGTTGCCCAGGCACCAGACACACACACACATGCATACCATGACGTTACAGACTTGGGCACACCTAATACTCTGGCAACGGGGGCTGCTGGGGGCGTGACCCAGATGTGACAATACAGAAATATCCGTCACTTAAACTGCCCTTTTACCACATCATAACTGTCATTATTTAGAAAACACATGGTTCTTTATTTGGAAAATTTAGATCCTATGTATCTGAACACACTGTTTTGTGTTACTGCAAAAATGTTTTGAGATTTATGCCTTTACAAGATTAATATTGTTCTTAATAATAGCAATCATTGAAAAGACAAAGACTAAGGGTGTTTTAACACTTGGTCCGTTTCAGCCCTTAAAGCGAACCTTAAGGGCTCATTTGGTTAGCATTTTCTGCGTATATGTGTATACGCCAAAAGAACTCAGACCCCTTTGAAACAAACCGAACTGAGACCACCAGTTCAGTTCGCTTTGAGTCTGCGGCACGGTCCGGTTAACTTGCGCGTTTTGAACACAAAGTTCAATTTGACTGTTTTCGCCCTCTAGGCTTACCGTAGGTAGATTACGTGGGAAACCATATATGTCTATGCGGGGAAACACAACAACAAAGAAATAAACTAAAAAATAGACAAATCCAATAAAAACATAAATAAAGGGACTTTATTTCTTGTCAAGATCAAGTTTCGCCATCAAGCTGCTTTTTGGATCACTTCTAGAGGAGTGTGTTCAGTTCCTTTAAAGATCTATGTGAAAACACTCTTAAAGAGTGAACAGAAAAAGAACTGAGCCCCCATATGAGCTGAAGTGGAGCAGAACGAGAACCAAGTCCCCTTTAACATATAGTCCTCTTCAAACGAACCGAACCCAGTCCTCTAGAAGGGGTCCAAAAAGTGGACCAACAGAAAGTGATGTTCTTTTTATGTTCACAGTGTGACTTCATTTGAAAGGGGACTTGGTTCTCTTTCTGCTCCACTTCAGCTCAGATAGGGTCTCAGTTCTTTTTCTGTTCATACTTCAAGTTCCTTCTCCAACTTGCCGCCGCTGTTTCTTCACATTCACCATTCTTGGGCATTTTTTTCCACGTAAGAGCAGACGGTTAAAGGCTCTACCAAACTTTTACATTTTCCACAAAGATCTCTGCTACTATCATTCTTCAGCTGATGGAGAGCAAGAATGCTCTCCGTCTGAGCAGCTTGGTAGAGAAACTTGATCTTGACAAGAATCTCTAAGTCTGTTTATTTATTTATTGGGTTTTTATTTTTTATGACAATGTATTCGTTTATTCGTATTTTTTAGTTTATTTCTTTATTTTTGTGGTGTTTCCAGCATAGATGTACTGTATATGGTTTCCCACCTGTTATACCTACAGTAAGCCTAGAGGGCGAAAGCGTAGTCAAAGCGAACTAAGAGTGCTTTGTGTTCAAAATGATTAGTTAACCGAACCGTGCTGCGGACTCAAAGTGAACCGAACTGAGACCACCTTCGTTTCGAAGGGGTCTGAGTTCGTTTGGTGTGTTCACATATATGCAAAAAATGCTCGCTTTAAGGTCTGAAACGGATCAAGTGTGAAAACACCCTAAGAGACATATTTTTAAAGGCACTTTTAATATTTAGATTTTCTTTATATTCCACCATAGAAATCTTTTTGAAATATTTCACTTTAACACTGATACAAGATTTAATGTGATTCATACCATTTATTTCAATGTTATTTATAGTTCCTCCAATCCCCAATGAATATGCATGAAAGATTTTGGTTTAGTCCTGTAGCACATTTTTGTCTCTTGAAACGGTCCCTTTTAAACATTCCACTTTCTAGTTGAGGGAGGAAACATTGGTCTGAGCTGTGCTGTTTACCACTTTAATCCGATTATTGCCACTAAATTCCAAATCATGTTGTCCACAGTTCCTCCAACTCCAACTGAATATATGGTAGCGATCGACGTTGAAACAGTGGATGCAGCAGTGCTCCATCAGCTGAGAAATTCTCAGCGAACACTCAGTTTACCCTTCATAATAAGTAATGTTCAGGTCACTGAACTCAACATGACTACAGGTAATTGTCTTCTGTCTGAGCTGTCAGAGGCTCACTGAAGATTCCACAGAGGCTTCATGTTTTAGCAGTTAAGCAAGTATGTGTCTAATAAGAAAAATGTGTCATATTGTTTCTTTATTCCCAGAGTATTGTCTTAATTTACGAAGACTGTAAAATCACAACATAAGTACAGCTAGAAGTTAAAAAGTCCAGATGTTTCTTAATTTAATTATGTTTGCGTGTTTCTACCAATTCACAGTGTGTCTTCTGAATACTACTGGATACCAGTGCAGCTGTGAGGATCAATATTTCTGGCCGTGTGACAAGTGCATTGCATATGGACACTGTGACGACATCATTAATGTCACATGTGGATGCATCAATAGTATTCCAAATGACGGGCAGTTCTGCCAACCAGTCACAGAGCTGACAAGTATGTATAAACTCTTAGATAAAAATGAGTATCGGAAGGATATGTTTATGTGTTGTGGTGAGCCATAAAAGACATTTGTAAACTTTTTTTTCCTTTTGAAAAGTCAGGTTTTTATTCATTATTGTCCATGCAGCTAGATCATTAGTTTTGCGATCATGCTGTTTATTTTTTCCCTTTACAGTTTTAGTGTGCAATAGGGAGATAGATGTTGTTGTTGATGTTGGTGTTGTTAATTCCTTTTTTTTTATCTTGAAATATTAACTTCTATTTCAGAAAATGTACATCCTTTAGAATCATTTTCCTCTCTTTGTTTTACAGATGTCACAGTATGCCCCACTGTATCACCAACAGGTAATTTGCAGCCTGGATGTGATTCACTTGCTTTAAGTGTGTCCACAATTTTATTGTTGCTCTAGCATGGTAGTTAAATATACGTAGACTGGGATTTATTTTCCCACTAAGACAGCACACGGTACACCAACAAGACTCTTACTGACCGCTCAGTCTGGATAAGATCATCTGCCAAATGCACAAAATGTAAATCTAATTTAAATGAACATGTTCTACCTTGGTGTGTAAGAACCACCAGTACACACTGGAAAATAACTAGTTTTCATGCATAGCCTAATGTGGCATTAGGTACTGCTTATTTATCATGTAACATTTTCTTTTAAAATCAAAATTATTTTGAGAATTAAAATGCTTTTGTAGATCTACACTGGAACTGATGACCTCTTGTGTCAGCTCAGACATAAATACAATACAATTGTAAATCTTGTACCCTGCAGTGTTTTCAACACACCCTGTATGTATGACTGTGAGTTAAGTTTATTAAAACATAGGCCAACTGTCAGACATTTAGATTATAAAATGATCAAAAAAATTCTTATAAATAGCAGCAGCCCATGTACAGGTTTGTGCTAAAAGATTGTTTTTGCTTGTATTTTAGTCCTAGATTGCCTGTGACATTGTAGCAACAATTGCATTCACAGTAACATTATGTAGGCAAATTTCGTCCAACAGTGCATTAATATTGGTAACCATTGTCTAATGTGTTTTTACCAAAACACAACAACGCGTTTTTTCCATTATACGCGGGTGCTCTTGGAACAAAACCCACGAGAAAAGAGAGGGATTACTGTATAAAAAAGTGCAATACCAGAAACATTTAAATAGTGAGAAGAACAGTTTTAGTGAAGACTGCAGTTGTCATTCTTCTTAAGTGTTAGAATGTTTGTGTGATGCTTTACATTAAAGTCTTTTGTTTTTTTTGTGAACCAAGACATTGATGAGTGTTCTGAGATTCCTGGAGTTTGTGGCCCAAATTCAAATTGTACTAATGCTGTTGGAATCTACAGCTGCACATGCCTGAGTGGATATAATGCGACAAATCCACACATTCCTATCGGTATCGACAACCAATGCAGAGACAAGTTTAACAATCATGGCTTTTTTATCGTTGCATGTTAATACTGATTTTCGATGATCATTATATTTCAGATTTGTTTTTTCAGTTTTCGACAGGGTTCACAAAGTCTAAGAATAGGTAGTTCCTCAGTTATTTTTGAATAAGGCCATTTATATTGTGGTCTGGGATTAATAGCAAATGTTAGAAAGTGCCATTTTTCATCAGAACATTGTTCTGTTCATTTGTTTTTGTCTTTTATAAAGATGTGGATGAATGCACTGAGATCCCTGGAGTGTGTGGTCCAAATGCAAACTGCACTAATGCTATTGGAAACTACAGCTGCACATGCCTGAGTGGATATAATGTGACAAATCCTCAGAATCCTATAAATAACAACAACCCATGTACAGGTTTGTTTCAAATGCTTGCTTTTGCTTATTTTTTTTTCTTTCAGGTAGCAACAATCAACAGCACCACAGACACTTAAAACCTCGTTTCTACCTACAAGACACTGCTCTCTCCTCCTCCACCTCTGCAAGACACAAATCTCTCAGCAGAAGTATTTGCCTCCTTCTTCACTGAAGAGGTGGCAGCTATCAGTAGCTATCAGTTCTCTGAATTACACAGGGTCAACCAATGTCCCACAATACCAACTCTCATAGAGAGAGCGAGGTATCCAAAGCCTTTCTAGTACATGTCCACTTGACCCTATCCATACACAGCTCTTGCAAGCCATCTCTTCAACCATCATGCCTACTATCATGCATGTGGTTAATGCCTCACTAACCTTTGGAACATTTCTTACAATCTTTACACAGGCTCAGATTATGTTTCTGCTCAAAAAGCCTTCCCTTAGTCCTTCTTAAGTTGGGAATTATCGGTAAATTTCATTGCTTCCATTCTCATCCAAAATCATTGAAATGTCTTCAAACAGTTCAGAGAATTCCACTCTCAGTATGACCAATGATCAAACCAATGATTTTAAGAGTGGCCTTTTCTTATACTTCTGGATCTATCAGCAGCTTTTAATACAGCTGATGACAAAATGTTCCTATCCATACCCCTGAACGTGCGCATATCAAACAGAGCTAATTCATGTTTCAAATCTTACTCTATAATCGTTTATTCAAGGTATCATGGTAGAGACGAACATAACCATTCCATCAACTGCCCACTGGTGTTCCCAAAGCTCAGTGCTGGGGCACCTACTTTGCAGTTTATACCACCTCCTTGGGCTTGATTATCTGCTTTCATGCTTTCTCTTATCACTGCTATACACAGCTATACCTGTCCTTCCCATCAGACGACCACACCATCTCGGCATGCATCTCAACTTGTCTGTTAGACAAATGGGTGAAGAATCATCACCTACAGCTAAACTTTGCTGATATGGAACTTCTGGTTATCCCTGCCAAACATTCTTATTTTTCTCTGACCACACTGAATCTGCCATGTTGCTTTGCATTATACAACATCAGGTCATACCTGACTCAGTATGCCACCTAAATCCTGGTACAGGCCATGGTTATTTTTCACCTCAGTTACTGCAAAGCCATCCTAGTGGGTCTCCCATGTTTTTCATTATGTTGCTATAATTTTTTTTATTATAATGTTTTGTCATGTTTGTAACTGTTGGGGGAAAGTGTTTGACTGCATTCTAGAGGTCTATGGACCTTTACCCCACACATTACTAGTAAAATTTCTACTAAAAAACATTGTCTTGTAGAAATAAAAGAAAATAAAATTTCACTAGACAAAAACTAGAATTTGCTTATAAAAATGATATAAGGCATGACCAACATAAGGCATGAATGGCTAGCTTATGGAATTAAAATGTGATAGCCCAATAAATAAAGGGATGCAAAAACGTTCATAAATGACAAGACCCGTATAAAGTAGGGTTGATTCTTAAGGAGCGAGGAAGAAGTAGGCAGGATTTATCCGGCATACTGCTCTAAACCTCCTAGGTAGTGTGGGGCCAGCTTCTTGGATTCTACCTTGAGGTGTAGATCTGTAGCTGCCTTGCTCCACATTCAACGACAGCGATGGATGAATTGTTATGCTGCTGGCACCCCATATCCACATCCTGTTCTGGTAAGACAGGCAGAGCATACACATATTTACCCTCAAAAGGGGACTTCCCCAGGTGTTGTCAGCATATTCCACCCAGAACTGGTGGTCAACCCAGGGCGATGGGTTAGAAGAGCATTTCTCCAGGTCCAGGTTTGCACATTCTCTCTGGTTGTTGGACTGGTGGAGGCCAGAGGACAGCCTTACTGACATCCCCAAAAGCCAGCAGAACGCTCCTTATAATTGTCAGTTAAAGTGTGGCCCTCAGTCAAACACAGTGTTGTGAGGGATGCCATGTACCCAAACCACTTGCTGGAACAGAGGTTCAACAGTCTCCTTGGTGGAGGGTATTTTGGACTGGGTCACAAACTTGGCGGCCTTTGAAAAGGGATTAACAATAACCTTTTGACAGTGGCAGGCCCATGATTAAGTTCAAGGCCAGGAGGGGACTGGTAGAGGCCACCACAAAAGCCTGGACATCAGATTCCATATGGGGCCACTAGAACCGTCTCTGGAAAAATTCCAGGGTGAGGAGTCCCTGGATGCGTTGCAATATGTGAGGTGTGTCCCCTTTGAAGGTCTGTGGTCCTGATAGAGGTCAGGACATAAAGCCAACCTGGGGGACCCCCACTCAGGTCTGGCTCATCTCAAAGTGCGGCTCTCATGGTCGTCTCCACATTCCAGCAGACTGGGGCCAAGATTTGAGCCTGAAGGCTCAAATTTGAGCCAGAGCAGATGTATCTAACTCCGATCCTGGAGGGCTGGTGTCCAGCACAGTTTGAGGGTAACTCTCCTCAAACACCTTGGCCTTGGGCATGGAAATTGTTTTCAAATTTAAGTAAAGGTGGTACACCAGCAACAGCTGGAGTATCCCTCTGATGTGCTGGACATGTTCACTCACTGTCTGACTATAAATAAGAATGTTGGGGCCTCCCTCAAGACCTCATTGATGAACCACTGGAAGATGACTGGTGCCTTCATGAACCCAGACATCATAAGATACTCGTAATGCCCTTCACAGATCTGGATGAGGTTTTAGGCACAGCACAGGCCTGCTGCTGTGCTTTGAAGACAGAAGTCATGAAGGTCAAACTGTAATGGCCCTTGATCTTTATCTTATTTAGGCCATGATAGTCAATGCATGGACGGAGACCCCCATCCTTCTTCACTACAAAGAAAAATCCAGCTCCTGCTTTTGAGGTGAAGGGCCTTCGAGTTCCATCCACTCTCAGCAGCTAGAGTTCAGAGCTCAATGGCATAATTGGCAACCTTGATGTATGTGGAGGACCCTGGAGCCAGCATCTCCCTCACAACTGGGGTTGTTGAACATTCTGTGTAGTTCCTCTATAAAACATGCTACAGAGGAACACAGGTCTGGTTGCTCCTCCTAGATTGATATAGCCCAAGCCAAAACTCGCCCCATTAATAGAGGCACAATGAAAGAGACTTGCGTGCGACACCAGCTTAAACAAAAATAAAGCGAGCATGGAGAGTAAGAAGTTTGCGTTCAGTAGCTGGAAATATAGCCTCTACTTTAAATTTATCTCAGTTAAAGGCAAGAACGTTATGTGAGTTGTCGTAGGTTTGTAACACCTAATTGTAAAGTGTATTTGAGCTGACTTAAGAGTTTCTTTAGAGGGTGGGGAAGTGACTAAGTAATCTAACTAGTAATGTAACTAATTACTTTTGAAATAAAGTAATCACATTTGTAATTTGATTACTTTTAAAGGGAGTAATCAGTAATCAATAAGTTTAATTACATTTTTAAAGTAACTTGCCCAACACTGCTAATTAACATTGTAGAAAAAACCCAGCACCATCCCCATCAATTCCTCAGGGGCTGGGAGGTGAGGCTCAGGACTTGGGGGTTGATGGGAGGTTTTTTGAGGTAGAAGGGTCAGGACCAGTGAGGCGACACCACTAGCCCACAAAGACCCCTGCGGCAGATTTTTTTCTTTTAGTTTACTATCAAATGTGCATAGGATTTTGTAAAACCTATTGGCCCTTTTTTGGTCCATCCTTTATCTTTCTATGATGCTAATAAAGCTTTTTTGTTCACATCTTGGCAACGGGGGAGGGGAAAAGGGGTTTTGTGCCTCAGCCATGTGTTGTAAAGTAAAGTAAAGTTTATTATAAATTGCTTTTTCACAGACAGAAGTCACACAGCGTTGAACAGTAAAGTTCCATAGAGATATATAATGCAGAATATGAAATAAAACACATGGACATTCTAATAAAAGCTTCCCAAACTACCCAAAGGTAAGTCTTAAGCTGGACCTTAAACAGTTTACACCAGTTTGTTCCACAATCTGTGACCTACAGATCGCAATTCATGCATCTTCAGCCTGGTGGTTGGCTCCCCTACCGGGAGCCCCACACTGTTCTCCTGGGCAAGGCCCCCTCCTGGTAGCCCAGTCACACCCCTTGACTCTAGGGTCTTCTTTCTCCCGAGGAGTTCCTCTGGAGCCCTCAAAGACCCTAGTACTCCCACTAAAACATTCTGGGGGAAACCTCGTTCCCCTGCTGGGGTTTCAGGCCGTTTCAGCGGCTAAATGCCCTGCTGTAAGGGCTAAAATAGGCTTTAGTGGCTGGGCTAGTGAGGCTCCTCTAATGGGCCAAGTAAGTCCACAAGCTCTGGTCTGCCTGCACACGCCCCTACTCTAGCCACTGCTAAGCTACCTGGAGCTGAAAACTGATGCCAAGGGGCAGGCGTGGGAGGCTGCAGCTGTCTTATGGGTGCAGGCACAGGTCACTGTAGTGCAGCCTTGTCACTCGGGAGCACAGTCTCGGGGCTAAGGAGCGTTGTTTTGACGCTTGGGAGCATGGCCTTGGCTCTCGGGAGCATGGCCTCTGCGCTTAGGAGCGTGGTTTTGATGCTCAGGAGCGCGGTCTTGAAGCTCGGGAGGACAGTCTCAAGGCCCGTAAGCTTCCTCAGTGCAGGCACAGGTGGAGGAAGCTGTCGTGGCACTGGCAGTGGAGGCGGGAGCTTTCTTGGAGCTGGGACGGGACGCTGTAGTATGGCTGCGACGACCACCCACTCGGGGGTAGCCGCGGCGACCTCTCGCTCCAGGGCCCTCAGGGGACCAAAAGAGCACCCATGTCCGGTGCCTTCGCTGGGGTGCTCAAGGTGGGCTTCCGTGCCTGCTTCCTCCTCACTGCTGGAGGTGTCTACAATCTACATAGCAAATTCCCCCATGAGCCTGTGACATCTGCGCCTTGTGCCTGGACTGAAACGACGACTGCTGATCCGCATGAATGCGGGGGGTTACTGTAGTCAAAACTCCTCACTCCTAGCAGGGTTCAAAATGTGTTAGAAAGCAGGATGAGTGGGATTGGTGAGAGGTTATATCAGGGGCGCAGATGGGGAGGGATGTGTTCCCCTCAGACCTTGATCCATGCCCCCTCAGACCTCGATTCGCTCGTTTTTTTCTAATGCATTTTGGTAACCAAAGTGGGAAGCTATGGGGCAGATGCACAACTGTGTCTATTTTAGAGTGCCAGACAAAAAGTATGCCACAGTTTTCCCCTCTGCACTTGCCCCGGGAGAAAAGTAATCAATATTTGATTAGATAGGAGGTGCCGGGTATACCTCAACCTTGGGTTGGGACTTCAGGTTTACCTGCCTGAATGGATGTGACAAATCCACACATTCCTGTTAATGTCAGCAACCCATATTAATACTCCTTATTAGACAATATTCAGAAGGGAATTTGTGTCATGATTTCAGTCTGTGGCCACGAGGGGTCCCTTTAGGACTGTAAACCTAATTGTATTCACCTGTCTGTTGTTTCCCCTCATCTGTCACCTGCTTTCTCATTGGTCCTTTTCCTTGCTGGCCCCCGTGCCTGTTTTTGGTTTCGTTCCTCTCTGTGTTTAATAAATTATGTTCACGGATTTCTACGTCTGTGCCGTCCTTCCACCGTCCAGACCACGCTCCTCCATGACAGAATGCTCCACCGCCTCGAAAGGCACAACGGACTTCCCTCCTTCACATGGGACTCGGCAAAACCAAGATGGCGGCCCCCACAACAGCGGCATGCCATTCCGCTCTCCCGCCTCTCGCCTCTACCACCTGCGTCAGGGGAATTCCCCTGTTAGTAAGTACGTGGTGGAGTTCCACGTATGTTATGTGGGATGACTCCTCCCTCCGGGTCGTGTATTACGAAGGCTTGGCTCCCTGCGTGAAAGACGAGCTGATCTGGTATGTGCGTCCCGTGACACTGGAAGGCATGATTCAACTCAGCATTCGCACCGACAGTCGCGTCAGTTTAACTCTTCCGACATGCAACTCAGCTTTCCAAACGTTTCCTCAGCAAGCTGAACGCGAACTAACTCTTCACGCGTCACTTGCCAGTAGCAGCCCAACTCAGTTCCCTTCAACGCAGGGCAGTTCAGCTCAGGTCAGTCCGTCTCCATTCAGCCCTAAACTTCCTTCCAGTCTTTTTTCTCAGCCCAGTATTTTCTCTCAGGCCAGCAGCTTCTCCGCCCCCGCTCCGCCCTCTCACAATCTGTCTTTGCCCTCACTCAATCTGGCTCCGCCCCCTCTCAGTTTAGCTCTCTCCAATTCAGCTCTCCTAGTTCCGTCCCTCTCAGCACCGTCTCTTTCAGCTCAGTTTCTCTCTAGCCCACCTCTCTCGGCTCCGCCTCTATCCGGTCCGTCTCTCTCCAGTCCATCTTTCTCTGTTCAGGCTCTCTCTAGTTCATCCTTTCCAGCTCTGTCCTTCTTTAATTCACCTCTCCCTGCTCTGCCCTCTCTTGGCCCTGCTCCGCCCTCTCTCGGCCCTACTCCATCCTCTCTCAGTCCTACTCGGCCCTCTCACGTCTCAGCTCCGCCCTCTCTCAGTCAGGGTCTGCCACCTCTTAGTCCGGCTCCACCCTCTCTCAGTCCGGTTCTCTCTAATACTGTTCTTTTTACTCCAGCTCTTTCAGTTCTGTCCCTCTCAGCTCTGTCTCACATTTCTACTCAATCTTCTCCTATCACTACTCATCCCTCTCTCACTTCTGCTCATCCCACTCTCACTTCCGTTCAGCCCACACTCTGCCCTATTCTGCCCTCACTCGGCTCTGCTCAGCCCAGTAGTAGTAGTAGCAGTTTCCCTCAGTCCAGTAGAAGTAGTAACAGTTTCTCTCAGCCCAGTAGTGGCAGTCCACTGCAGATTCCACCCATCCCAGCACTACGCTCTCCACCTCTCAGCCTCTCAGCTCTCTCTGCGGGCCCAGCCAGCCTCTCAGCTCTCTCTGCGGGCCCAGCCTGCCTCTCAGCTCTCTCTGCGGGTCCAGCCAGCCTCTCAGCTCTCTCTGCGGGCCCAGCCAGCCTCTCAGCTCTCTCTGCGGCCCCAGCCAGCCTCTCAGCTCTCTCTGCGGGCCCAGCCAGCCTCTCAGCTCTCTCTGTGGCCCCAGCCAGCATCTCAGCTCTTTCTCTGCGGGCTCAGCCAGCCTCTCATCTCTCTCTGCCGGCCCAGCCAGCCTCTCAGCTCTCTCTGCCGGCCCAGACAGCCGGGTGCCAGCCAGTCGGGTTCCAGCTCCGGTTCCAGACAGCCGGGTTCCAGCTACGGTTCCAGCCAGCCGGGTTCCAGCCAGCCCCGGTTCCAGCCAGCCGGGTTCCAGCCAGCCGGGGTCCAGCCAGCTGGGGTCCAGCTCCGGTTCCTGCCAGCCAGGGTCCAGCCAGCCAGGGTCCAGCTATGGTTCCAGCCAGCCGGGGTCCAGCTCCGGTTCCTGCCAGCCGGGGCCCAACTCCGGTTCCAGCTCCCGTCTCCGCACTGACCGCCTCAGCTCAGACTCCAGTGCCTGTCTCCGAACAGACCATCCGGCCTCCAGCGGCTGTCTCAGCGCCTCCAGGCCGTCCAGCGGCCGTCTCTGCAACTCTAGGCCGATCTCAGCCTCACCAACACCAGTTTCCGCACCAGCCTCATCTCCTGACCATGCGCCGGTTTCCGCACCGACCTCAGCTCCTCACCATGTGCCGGTTTCCACACCGGCCTCAACCTCACCTGAGGCCATGGCTCCCGCATCGGCTCGGCCTCCAGTCGCCATGGCTCCTGTGGCTGTGGCTCCTGCCCTGGTCTTTCTCCATGTCCAGAGGGAACCTCCTTCGCCACCTCATCCGCCGCCCCATTGGTGGGTGGCCTATTCAGTGCCCTCGCCCTCCGCAGCTATGGTGGATCGGAAGTCCGTTTTGGTGCCCCAGAGTTGCGCCTTTGGGGGGGGGGGGGGTACTGTGATAATTTTAGTCTGTGGCCATGATGG
>JBBPCY010085307.1:0-24297 GCA_037974405.1 Brachyalestes nurse
GGTTTTTAATGTAACTTATGTCTGTGATTGTTCAGTCGTATTACAGATAGAAGAAGATTGAAGGAGGTTCAGATAGACGGACGTTGTATTGAAAAATGTAAAAAAAAAACAAAGAACGAGACTGCAGATAGCAATGCTTCAATGATATTCCAGTAACAGATTTGGACATTAAGTACATGTGAAAGTAGAAATGAAGACTTCCTTTTTGACCCATGCCAATCTAACTTGCACCAAAACCATGTGGTTCTACCCACTAAATGGTAAAAAATGGTATTCTGAGTTAGTGTCATTGAACGTCTAGTAGTTTTTTGTTCAATGAACTCAAAATCGCTGTCCATATTTCAAATCTTACTGGTGGTCTGAAGTGTTTGTACAAATGACCCACAGCCTTACCTGAAAACAAGTGAGCTGTCATCAGTTTAAAATGTTTAAAAAGCCTGAAAAAGGGAAAGGAAGACAAATTGCACCGCTACACTCGTAGAATCTGATGTGAAATTAATGAGGCTCCTTTCATTATTCTAATAAATGTTGAACTTAACCTAGGTTTAGATTTCGCAAATGAAAACAGGTATTTTATATTTAGTAAAATAAAGAAGCTGGTAACTGGGGGAAACCCAATACTTGGGAACGAAAGAATCTAAACCTCTATGTGCCAAAACCAACGGCTGCCGTAAGAGAATTTATGGCAGTTGTTAAACATTTCATGGTGGAGCTTTGTGGTCTCAGTCTCAGTCCAGCAAACTAGGAATCTCCCACTGAAAAATGTCCAAAACGTGTTGTATCATTGCAAAGTATATGTTTTAAGCATCAATATATGTTTAAAAATGAACCTTTTTTATAGATCACCAGTAGCATATTGATGTGTGAAACAGTGCTGAAAGTGTCCGAATATATAAGGCCACTGCTAGTGATAATTTATATGTTTATGTTATAAATAAATTCCTTAATTCATTCCTCATCTAAGCTGCTTATCCTTAACCAAGGATGCGGGAAGTGCTGGAGCCTATCCCAGTGCTCACAGGGCGAAAGGCGGAGAAACAACTTGGACAGATTGCCAGTCCATCACAATGCAGACTCACAGACAAACATATTTATACAAACACACGCACACACACACACACGTACACACACACAATGGGTGATTTAGCATCTCCAGTTCACTGGATGTCTTTGCACTGAGGAAACTACAGTAACCAGCAGAAACCCACAAAGAAAGAAAAGACCCTTGGCAGCCCCCTGCCAGGAATCAATATATTATTTAGTATAATTTCTGAATGATATGAATAATGGATTGGTTATTCATATTACTATAATATTCAATATTCATCGTCTCATTCATCTCAGTTTACCAGGAGACACTCACTGAGATCAATACTCGCTTCAGCTATTTTATAGGGGTGTCCTGGTCATGAAAGGAAGTTGCACAAAACCACTTAAGTAAGTACTTTAAGTAAGTTTAAGTTCATATTTTCCTCAAAGAATGCAAATCTGAGGCTCAAGCTTGAAGGTTTTCTGTGACTTTGGCTAGCCCTTAAGTTTACATTAACTAAGTTTTAACTAATCTTTTGGTTTAATAAACAGCTGCTGCACATTTTTTTCTAAATCAACAACATGAAATGAAACAATATGAACACATTTAGCCCTTTAGCTGAAACTAGCTGGCCAGCTCACTGCTTATTCTTCTGCCTGAATGTCCAGTTGTAAAAAAATTTCACTCTGTAATATTAATTAAAAATGAGATGACTTTATTGGAAATGAATCCAAGTCAGTTATACCCAAAACACAAGCAAGTTAGTAAGTAAACTGTATTTATAAATCACATTTAAAACTAAATCAGTGGATAGCAGGGAAATATGAAGTAATGTGTTAATAAAAACGGGACATAACAAATACAGGGTAAACAGTATCAATATTAACCCAAGAACAAACTCAACAGTGGATCAAGAGAATGTGGTAAAAAAATAAATAAATAAATAAAGTCAATAAAATTAACGTTCCGAACACCATTATAAAAAGCTAACGCTGAAGTGAAGATTTAAAACAGTAACAAAAAAGACTTTTCTAATATGTAGAGGTGTGCTCAAAAACAATGTCACCCATCACCTGAGACCATGGAGCAGCCTGATCTGAGGACTGCAGATAAGTAGTACAGTAAGAGTGGAACACATCTACCAGACAGAATGAGGGTAGCCTATTAAGAGCTTTTAAAAACAAGCAAGAGGAGTATAAAATAGGAAAGTACACTCCTGAGAGTTTGTCTTTCTACCTCTGGACACTGATGCATTTCCAGATCTACCATTAAGTCCTTTTCTATCTGAGAGGACTGTGTTTCTCTATCTTTCTCTTTAGCAAATGTATCAGCATCTGGTAGCAGTTTCTGCACGGTGAGTCAGCTAATGTTACAAATTCTAAATGCTACTCATGGACTTTGGAGTTTGTAAAATCTGGTGATGCAGGTCACCTGGTCACTCTAGATATGTCAAACCTAGATGCCCTTTCAGACTTGGCTCAACTCCAGAATGTCTGCTACAGGTGCCAAATACAGTGAGTGTTTGTTTAGCGGCTACTTATGGTCTGAGCTTTTTGACATGACCACTTATCGTCCATCTGTTTCTCTGCATCTTTTGTTAGTTCATCTTATCCCATTCATCAGCAGTCAGCAGACTGCTCTGTGCAAACCACTTGAACCAATGCAACACACACTAACATGTCACTACAATGTCAGTGTCACTGCTGTGCTGAGAATAATTCACCACCAAAATATCTTCTCACTGGTGGTCCTGTGGGGGTCCTGACCATTAAACAGGATAGAGGGGGCCCAACAGATGGACTACAGTCTTAGTTTTTAACTGCAAAGGGCACAGATTTGGAGACTGGAGCCAATAGAATGGACAGTGAGTGTAGATACATGGTACCTAATACATCTACCTCAGAGACTGTGTATAGTGTACACTATATACGTTTCAGAGGTTTATAATTTTAATAACTTCTGCAATTTTATTTATAATAATGACTGGTCAAATAACATGTTTTACACACCTTCTGCAGAGAACAAAGTTTTTAAAAATACATTATTATAATTAAAACATGTGTCATTTTAATGCAGTGATTTCAGAGTCCAGTTTCTAATTAACGTGAGTTTTACATGTTAGGAAAAAATAAAACATGCCTTAACTTTTGCGCTGTTAAGGTAGTTTGACCAGGATGCACAAGCTTTTGCCAATTACTGTATATAGCATAGATGTTGTAAATTGTTTTTAAAATTATAATAGTGCTTTATGGAATTTCTTGCAAAATTTTCTGCAATAAATATTTTGGAATTCTAAGTTTTTAGGTGACAAATACTACACAGTAATTGTCAATTGGAAGCATTTGGTTGCTTTATATGCAACCAGTATTTTGAAAATGCTAACAGTCATATTGCCATTTCAATCCCAATGTACCAGGTGTGTGACTATTAATTACTTTATACTCCAATATAGTCATTTTAGCTGCTAAAATGACAGTACTGATGAACACGGAACCACAGGTAGCTCAGACACCACAGTGACACCACAGTGTGTGCTGGGGTGACTCGCACATACATACACACTTGGAACTTCTGTTTGCCTTTTAAATTAAAGCCGCTACACAGTGTTAGAGCTGTGAGGACAGGAGACAGGGTGTCTGCAGCAGCTCTCTGAACTGGGATCGAGCTGTAGACGAGAACCCATTAAGCAGGCCTGCACTTTGGCTGACTCTCCAGTAGTGAAGGCCCCCTTTCCCTTCTAAACCCTCCCCTTTTTCACTTCTACCTCCCAAACTACCACCCACCACCAACCCCGGTCTCCTCAGCTCCTCTCTCCAGGCTGCCAGGGGGTAAGATATATAGTCCTGAACAGCACACCACCTCCAAGATAGCATTAAGCCACACAGCCAGTAAAAATAAATAGCCCTGCTCCTCTCTGCTGTAACCCACCAGCACTGCATCACAGAGGAGTAGACAGGCTGCCAAAAGCAACATTCAACTTTGCTGGACCTTTTTATATTTCCTTCAAGTGGAGGCAGCACGGTAGTTTAGAAATTACCTCAAGAAAGCATAAGTGGTGGCAAGCTAATGAGGAAATTTATGTGCGGCAAAGTGGTGAGCAGAACACTGGTTGAGACACTTGTAGCATTTTACTGTCGGCACTTGTAGCATTTTATTGTCGGATCTTGAAATTAGCCCACAACAGATATACAACCAGACAGAGAAGTTACAGGAAAGCACAAGAGACTTGTGGCAGATTGTCAGAAGTTCTGGGACAATAACTTGTGCTTTATAAAATGTAAAAATAAGATCACTGTGCACAAACTGGAGTGGTGTAAAGCATGTTACCACTGGACTGTAAAGCAGTGAAATTGTGTTTTCTGGAGTGATAGATCATGCTTAAGTATCTGGCATTCTAATAAATTAATCTGGCTTTGGCAGTTACCAAGATAAGACAGCCTACAGGAACACATAGAGTCAAAATGAAAGTTTGGTGGAGGAGGGATAATAGGCTGCGGCTGTTTTTCAGGGTTTGGGCCCTTTAGTTCCAGTGAAGGGTAGTGTTAATGCTATAGCATATGAAAAACATTTAAAACAATTATTTGCTTTCAGGCAACTTTGTGGCAACAGTTTGGGGAAGGCCCTTTCCCGCTTCAGCATGACTGTGCTCCTGTGCATTAAGTGAATTCCATAAAGACATGGTTTGCTGTGTCTGGTTTGGGGGAACTCCAGTGCCCTGCACAGAACCCTTTTGGATGAACTGGAACATTGTGAGTCAGGCCTTCTCGTCCAACCTCAATGACCAATCTCACAAATGCTCTTGGTTTTCCTCATACACTCCAAAATCTTGTGGAAAGAATTGTGTACACTGTTATAGTCACAAAGGGAGGAGCAATTACGTATAGTAAATGGTGGCTGAAATGGGGGAATGGGGTGGTCCAAATACTTTTGATCATGTCTTTTGCTATTTTTCTTTTCAAAAATAGTACAAATGAAGGAACAACTGTCAAAAGTCCTACCACTGGAAGAATAATAAATCAAAACAAAACACATGTCCAGCACACATCTACTCTCGAGCCCTTTTCAGCTACTTTGCCCGCCTTTGAAATATTTTTAATTTGTCTTTTAACACGACTTTGGGGGGGGGGGACTTTAGAGTAACTATTAATTTGACATTACATTACAAATACCATTACATTTTCAAATAGATAAAAAAGGTTTGATTTGACAGCAATTATATATTCTTATGCGGGAAAGAACTGAATGGGGACATGAATGGGAGATGCTTCATAAATCAATGCAAGTAGCACTTTTTAAAGTGTTTATGAATTAGTTAAAATTAGTT
The DNA here is from genome assembly GCA_037974405.1 of Brachyalestes nurse. Taxonomy (NCBI): domain Eukaryota; kingdom Metazoa; phylum Chordata; class Actinopteri; order Characiformes; family Alestidae; genus Brachyalestes; species Brachyalestes nurse. The sequence continues at coordinate 5,355 of JBBPCY010085307.1, forward strand.
TTGCAAAGGTTATTAATAACACAATAAAAATCTGACTACAGTGCAGCTTTCAGAACAAGTAGTTCCCCATAGACTGTTCACCATGCTGAGGGATCTGTGACTGAACAGCCGCCTGTGTGTCGGGGTTTTCAAATTCCTCACAGGCAGACCACAGGTGTTGAGAGCTAGTTGTTGTTTCTCCATCTCACTCAATACAGGAGCTCCACAAGGCTGTGTACTCATTCCTCGGCTCTACGTCCCCTCTACACTCATGCCGGCCCGGCCACACACAGCTCAAACTGGGAACAGTAAGGGACTGCAGAGACTGATCCAGGCTCTTAAATCTCTGCAGGACATTTATATCAGGAAATGTAGGACCAGAGCAGTGAGGATCATCAGACAAAGACTCGTCTCACCCATTAACCATCTGTTTGACCTGCTGAAATCAGGGAAATGCTTTAGGAGTGTTATGGTCAAAACAGACATGCTCAGGAGGAGTGTCTGTCTTCAGGCCAGAAGATTCTTAACAGGACACAACACACAAACGGTTCATTTAAGTTTACTTAAGTTTACTTAAAGTCACTTAAGTTTATTTACATCAACCAGCAAACTAGCACACTGCCCTTAACATCACATAGATATTCTACTGAACTAAATTTGCACTCTTTTCTTGTTTCTCTTTGTAAAGTTTATTTCTATATATGAAGAGCTCTTTTCCAAAATGGCATAAATCCATTTTGATAGTTTTCAGGAAAATGACATTTTTACCTAGACCTACACATGCAGTTTAGATAGAAATGGCATCTTGATGTACATCTTAAACAAGGAAATATAGGAGCAGTGAATAGGTTCGGTGCACAGCAAAATAGCATGACAAAGTAATTTCTTTTTTATTTGGCTTTTATTACGCTTTGGAAAAGAGCTCCTCACATATTTATTACCTCAGTTTTAGCCTATTCAAATATCTATTTAGTTTATTTGAAACTTGATTGTGCAGTGTCATAGCCGATTCAGGGACACATTTCACTGCATGTTGTATTTGTAGAACTGTGTATGTGATAAATAAAGTATCTTGAATCTTGAAGTGAATTCTGAAACTTTAAATAACACACAGGACACAAAACCAAAAAAAGGATTTATGAATGGGTTAAAATGAGTTTATTAATCTTAATTAATGAACACCATAAACTGCTTTTATAAGCAGTTAGGAAAAATGACCTGATTTTACTTTGATTTCTCCATCAGTCAGTATCATACCTGTCAGGTTCATCACGTGTTCATGTTCTTCATGTATAACTGCTCACTGTTGCTCCTTATTAATACTTTTAAGACATCTGTGACCTAATAAATAATCATTAGTAAATTCTCTTAAACCATTATAAACCCTTTGTAATAGAAGTCTTATTATTGAGCAATACTGGTGAGTTTTGAGCAGTTTCTTGAATGACATACCTGATTAGAAACCTGTTTTCTTCTAAGAGGAAATGCCATTCAATGTATTCCTCGTACCTGTGTGAGTGACTCTGTGTGTGTGTGTGTGTGTGAGTGAAAGTCATACAAATTCAAATGAAAAGTTCAAGTGGCGTTTATGCAACAGTGCAGATTGCAGGGAACTCTCTCTTTTTCACGTAAAACAGCTGTGAAAACACTCAGACTGACACACTCTGACTCATTTTTGACACATTCCCCTCCTACTTCTCCTCCCGAGACTGACCTCACAGCAACACACACATCAGTCACTATTTTATGTTACACCATATTAAGTCTTCCCTCTCAGGATGACCTGTCCTCTACAGACAGACTCCCCAGATACAGCTAAGAAGCATTTCTGTAAACTCCCCCAAACTTGGCCAAAAATGGTATTGTGGAATTCATGTGTGCTTGCATATTCATACTAAAATGACATACATACTAACGATATGATCCTTATGATTTTGGCAGTTATCCAGGTTATTGTATAAAATATCTTCTGTGTGATTAAAGCTGTAAAGATTTTATTAATCAGGCAATTCAATGTAAAGCATTGAAAAAAAATAAAAGAAAATATTTTAATGCAACAATTGTACATATTAACTGATAAATATTCGAATTTTACTTTGTGTCTTTTTTTTGTTTAAGAGTTTATTGCTAGACTGTGAGACATACACATCATATATTTAGAAAGACTTGTGTAGGCTCAGACCTTTTAGATGACTTCTTGTAAATATAAAAATTGAATTTCAGATTCTTTAGATTTTTTAAAAAGAATTATCCGCACTAACAATTAAAAATGTAGGACTGATTATTAACTATGAAACCCTAATGAAATACATTTCTGCAGACCAGATGTCAGTATTGTAACAGCAAGGTGCAGTTACGGGCTTCTCTCCAAACGGGGCGCTATAGAGTATTGGGTAGTTTGTCTGTTTCACTATAGATCTGTTAGCAGCCTTACCTTGTTCATTAAGGGGAGGTTTGTTACAGTATATTTTAGAACTCTGTGCTAACTATATATATGCTAAATAGTCCCACAGTTGATTTTTAAAATAATGGAATAGAATAGCATAATAGAATAGAATAGAGTGGCATAGTCAGCATGTCACTTTCTGGCTGAATCTTATGAAAAATATACAAACCAGTTTTTATGAAAATGTTCGCTCCTTCCCAGAAACATATCTGATGCATTACTATGATGTCACACAGCTGCATGCAGTTGTTTTAAGTGTGATTTGGGTCCTACAAATGTAAACTAGCACATTATCATCAGCTCTCCTTGCCAGTTAAACTGTAGCAGTCCTGAGAGCTGAACTATTGAGAAACCTGTAAAAGTCACAAAGGCATCAAAAAAAACAAGTCAAAAGAAAAAGCTAAAGACACATTATACAACAGTTTAAATTACAATCAGTTATAAAGTCACAAAATTTAATTGGACAAGAGCTGCTCTTATCCAATCATAGGTTTGTCTGTCAAAGTAATAGTCTGGCAAATTGTCCCCTAACCCCAAGTGTAGTCAAAGAGCCAAGACACGCTGGTGTTAGCTTATTCCTTATTTGTGGATGGTTTAAAACGGTGGTTCTCAAACTGGCCGCAGGGACCCTAGACTGCCAACATTTTTTCCAAAAATGTGGGGCTTCTGAGAACTGGCTTGAGAACTATCCTCCAAAAAATAAAGTCAATGTGCTGTTGGTTTTAATCTATTTTCCCTCTCTAATATTACTTAAAATGAACCATTTTTGTGGAATTGAGTACATAGCACTCAATTAACTGTTTGCAGCTAAAAGTCAGGCCTCAAACGTTTTCTTTACTTGATCTCGCCCTTAATTTTTGACCATGACCAATTATCTAGGTTTCCTCCACCTATTAAGCTAGAAGTATGAACTTCCTCAGAGTCACGTTAAGCCAGCCACATATCTTTATACTGAGACAGAACACTAAATATGTATTCGGTTAGTTAGCATCGCCCCAGAAACTGAGCTCGTGGTCTCTATGCTTGTGCCACAATGAAGCCCCATTTACAGGTTTGTAAATGTAATTAAATTTCATTTTATTATGTAAAAAATCATTGTCACATAACAGGTAAAAGTAATGGAAATGTATGCATCACCAATAAACATTATGGAAACTGCATCCCCTAAATAAAACCACAATTGCTTCAAATTGTGTTGATCCGTTAAATCTCAAATAGACTTGACACCGTATGAGATTCACCGTTCTGTAAAAATGAACACAAATGTAGTGCATATGTTCAGATAGTAGTAGCCTGGATGTACATAAATACATAAATAGAAGTATTGTCTGCCTTCTCCTGCTTGGAATCTTTTTAATGGTGTTGGTGTTAACGGTGTATGCATTTAAAGATTATCTTCCGTGTTAACAAATCAGATAATACCAGACTGTTTAATTGAATCAGGCACTTTGAACTGTGGAAAACACTCAATTGTGCACTGCGGTGGCCATAAGGACTGGACTCTGACACCCCAATCTAAACATCTAACAAAATATTTTGGTTTTGTAACAATAGCTGCGGGGAGCTGATTTACGTTCCAGAATTTCCTTTTGGACAGCCGAGAACTGTCTTGGAGGAGCAACTTCGTTTGCACAAAAGAGGATTAAATACACAACAGGCTGGACGCAGCACAGGAGGGTAGAGCCAGCGGAGAGCAAGATTCATGATTTGCCTCAGGCTCAGCCAGAAAAGGACAGAAAGGTTTTACTCATTTTATATTCAGCAGAGTCATGGGCCTTGTCTGTTTCCAAAAAATACACATTCTCCACTCTTACCTAAGAGTTTATATGGATACTGGGGGGAATCGGTTCCAGTTCCCTAAAGCTCATGACTTTTAAAAACTCTTGCAAACGTTGCCTTTGCGCACAGCATCTGAGTCCGCAGCAGTTTATTGCGGAAATGTGGCAAAAGATGTGGCCTCATGCTCCACTAAACAACTTTCATTTACTGCTGTGCTGTGATTGTTCAAATGCGCCAATCACTCGCTTCACTTGTTTCACTTGCAAGTTTGCCATAAAAGATACTGTAAAAGGTACAGGGCTGCGGGCCAGTTCAGCACGGCGCAGGCTGCTGAGAGAAAGAAGGGAAAATAGGAAACTTAATGAAAGCTACTTGCCTATGGAGCATAACAAAGGGAACGCTTGAATCAGTGACTTCCTCAAAAATAACAATAATAAAAGTAACTGAAAACAGATCTCCTTTATTCTTCTTAAAGATCAATTAAAAACAATCTGATTTCAAAGCATTCATTTGAGGTATCTTAAAACATACTGTGTGCCACATTTAAAAAATCTGTATTACAAATCAATACTACAAACAATTAGTTACAGTGTATTATTTCAACAGCGGCTTGATGTTTTAAATGTGGTATACTGTATATTTAAAATATCAATAATATAGATCAATACTATATTTAGTTAGTCACAGTATAGTTATTTAATAACTTCTTGATGTTTTCAATGTGGTATATATTTACAACATTAATATTACAAACGAATCCTGTAAATAGTTAGTTACAATACGTAATTTCATAACTTCTTGATGTTGCCAAATACTTATTTAACTTAATTAATATTCAGTTAAACATCTTAACTGAATAATACCCTCTGGTGTTTGGCTCATAGGATTTTAATCTACAATGTAAGTTATCATTGAACAGCAATTATTAACAGTACAACAGTACAATTTTTAAACACTAAAGTATATTGTGTGGACTTGGTGAACGCAAAAGCCCAGAGAAGACCCAAAGGACTGCTTTTATGTTTACTGAATGTTTCAGTAATCCCCCAGTTTTACGCGGATCAGGACTCGCGTACTCAGTCACACGCGGATTTTTCTTGAGAACCGAACTCAGTCTTACGCGGAAATCCCCACAATAACGCGGAAACTGCAAATATCCTCCACCCTTTTTTGCTTATTTGTGACAATGAATATATTTTTTCTGGATGTTTTCGCACAAGGAGACCTTCCTAATTGCATATCTCGGCGGGGAAAGTACACAGACGCGTCAAACTCCACAGTTCGGTAGATCTTGAGGAGATCTTTCCAACGAGCACTAATTTGTATTTTTAGTCCGAGTAGATCAGGTTTTATTATCCGAAAACCGTGTCCCAATACTTCTGTCACACCTCCGAGCTTCCGAGCTGTCAAGCTAACAAGCTAATGCCCTTCTTTCTGTGCACTCCTACATGAATAAAAAATATAAAATAAAAAGAAATATTATTAATACATACTAGTAAATAATATTTTACCCGTTTTGTTATGTAAGAAGCTTCAGTCTCACACTCAAGGTCCGTGCTCAGTACAAAAAATAGAACGAAGTGTAAACAAAAGCAGTGATTGGACATAAAGTCATGTCTATCATTTTGAAGCGGAGAACTACCCTATCACAGTATGCAGTCGCCTGTATCACAGGTGGGACTTATTTTCCATTAGAGTCCATTCAAACCTGAAAAAAACACGAGCCGCGGGGGTCTGAGAAGATTTACATTGAGTTTAATGGGGCTCCACTGAAACACGTTTCACTGAAATTCTCTGTTTCACCGTGGTTGGGGTAGCGCTGTTTCACGTTTTTGAGGAGCTGAAATTAGGAGCTGAAATTAGGAGAGGAGCTGAAATTAGGAGAGCAATCTTATTTTTATGAGCATTTTGTTTCACACCTATAAAAAGTGATAGTTATAAAGTTTTTTTGTATTATTTTTCTTGTAGTCTTATAGAAACCACCACTGATTCAAATACATAAACTTTATTATGGATTTGGTTCCCCTTTGCAGCTATAACAGCTTCCACTTTTCTTGGAAAGCTTTTTTTCACCAGATTTTGGAAAGTTTCTGTGGGAACTTGTGTCCATTCATTCTGTAGAGCATTTATGAGGTCAGGCACTGCTGTTGAATGAGAAGGCCTGACTCACAATCTTTATTCCAGGGTGTATGCTTGTGGCCACGACAGAGTTAGGGCTTCTCAGTCGGTTTACATTTAGTTGATTTTATAAGTAAAATGAAGTTAATACAAAGTCTGCAAAAAAAAAAACACTTTTGTATTTGATTAAAATTTCAGCTATGACAAGTATTATAAACTATCAAATGGTGGGGACCTGCATTTTCCATCCCCATATTTATTTATACAAACATATAGATAAAACATAAAGTTTGCTGGACATAGTTAAAATAAAGTGGTCCCCTAATGTATAAAGAAGCAGAAAATGAGGTGTCAAAGGCACCAGTGAATTTAAGTAGTTTTTAGGTAGTTTTTAAAAGCTGCATTTACAGAGGTTTGACCAGCAGTTACCACCAGAGTTCTTCATTCTGAGTGTTTTGTGCATGTATCAATTAATTGGTTCACTTCAGAAATGCTCCTTTCACAGGTGATTGACACCCCGGGCTTCTTTGACACCTGTCTGTCTGCAGAGGAGGTGTGTGCGGAGGTGGGACGCTGTGTGATTCTCTCGGCCCCCGGGCCTCATGCGTTCCTGTTGGTCCTGCGACCTGGAAGGCTGACCCCAGAACAGCGGGCCGCTCTGGACTGGCTTGGCGCCGTCTTTGGCCCTCAGGCTCTGAAACACACTATCCTGGTCCTCACCTGGGCCGAGCAGCTGGGAGAAAAGACTGCAGAGAGCTTCCTGCACGAGAGCAAGGAGCTCTGGGAGTTCACCATGAAGTGTGAGGGCGGATTTCACTCACTGGAGAACAGCAAGCGCAGCCAGGAGTGCGGGCAGGTGAGGGGAACACGTTTCCCAGAAGACCACTCAGCTTCTGGACACATGGCAGCTCACACTTCAGTTTATAGCACATAGTGTGTCACTCAGACTCATTCTGTGTGTGTTGTGTGTGTGAATCAGTATCAGAAAACTTTATTGATCCTGGAGGAAATTGCCTGTGCTACAACTGCACAGGCACACAGAGACAAGAGCAATATAAAATATAAATAAAATCAAATAAAAACCCTGCAGAAAATTATCAGTATGAAATACACTACGCTATATACACAAATGCTGGTAATAAATACTATAGATAAGTAACTTACAGTGAAGTGAATTACTAATAACACAAATGGTGGTTAGGAGTCTGTTATTGTACATAACAGAGATCAGTAGTAGATCAGTAAGAGATGAATGAGAAGTAGTGGTAGGACTGTTGCACATAATAAAACGATCTTGCACAAAATGAAACCATTTAGCACCCAATTAGTAAACCACATTATACTGCACACGGTAAAACTATTGCACATAATAATATATTTCGCATCATAATAATGTTTTAACACCTGATAGGAGAATTGCACAGTATTCCACATGGTAGGCTTGTGCCCATAATAACAAGGTAATAATGCACATAATGACTATAGTCCAGAGGAAAGAACAGAGCTGTGACCTGCAGCTAAAACCACTGTTCTTCACTGGGTCTATTTGTGCTGCAGGTGGTGGAGCTGTTGAAAAAGATCGACTTCATGGTGGAAAGGAATGGAGGAAGCCCCTACACCTGCGACATGCTGCTGCACGCGGACAGAGCCATCCGCCAGGTGCAGCAAAGGATTCTGGGAGAGAAGGGGGTGGGGCTAGGTGAAGGGGCACCAGAGGGGCCTGAAGAGGAGCGGAGAAGATGGAGGGAGGAGGAGGAGGCGAGGAAGAGGGCGGAGAGGGAGTTCTGGTGCGAGTTGGTGACGGCCATGGGCAGGGGGGCGCTGGAGGGCTCCGGGGTGATGGAGAAAGGAAAGGGGAAAGGAAAGAAAACCAAAACAGCGCAGAGGGTGGCGGCTTTGGCCTCAACTCCACTGTCAATGAGCTCTGCGGCGAAAGTAGTGGGCGGAGCCGTGAGGGAGGGGACCAAAGTTTTGTACAAACACAGGAAAACACTGCTGCCGTGATCTCACACACACACACACTCAGTGCCCACCTGCTTCATGAGTGCTCCTCTAGTGAACTGACTGTAAGCTGTTCATTACGTTGCTTCATCTTCACTGCTGCCTGATGGACCAGTAAGGTACACACACACACACACTCTGATGGAGAGGAAGCTGAAAATCACAGAGAGCTCTAGGTGCCTCCAAACACCAGAGATCTCCGTGTGATCAAGCTTCTGTGGAACATGCTACCTGTGGTGTGCCAGAACTTTTGACTGTTAGTGCAGATGAATGGGTGTTAAAGCGAGACGTGTTTATCTTCTTTTGCTCCAACACTGAAGCTTATTCCCCACCAGTTAGCAACTGCACCAAACTTCTTGTAGCTGATGGATTGCATGTGAGTTAACTGGGTACACTGGGAGTGTCACGTTAGAGCTGCTCTAAATGAACCCCACTTATAACACCATACTGCAAGTACAATAGACGCGCTTAATCTGGACACCTAGCAACCACCGGCTGCACAATCACTCTTCGGGAAATGCACTTTTCTGTTATTATTAATATAATTATGATTGCATTGTCAGTTATGTCGTTCAGTATTCTGATTTGATTCGTTTACTCCATGGTGTAAACGCTGGATATTCACACTGAGACAAATGCTTAATATCACCCTTGTGGTCTTCAGGCTGAACGTTTCTGCCCCAAAGTTTATAACAATAAAAACAAAAGGCTTAAAAAAAAACACCAACCGTAGCTTTACCTTTACAAAGCTGCACAGAAGGCAGAGTGTGGAACTGGGACACACAAACACTGCAGATATAATTTCGTCTTTTATTGATTAAGCGCAGTCAATTTACAAAAATGAACACAGAACACTGAGCCACTCGTGAGACCAAGCTTAAAGGGCCGATCCACCCAACAGCAGAACTTTAACACACATATGACACATTAAAATCCAGTTTAAAGGTGGAGTGGCCCATTAACCTGATGCCCGAGTGACCAGTTATAAACGCAGGCTGTTTAAAATAGTGTTTTTGGCTCTAGTTTGAATCTGAAATGTGTAATAAACACTGATTCTAAAACCATAGATGATCAGCACCAGCACAGTATAAAAGAGATTAAGACATTTCACCAACACACACACACACACACACACACACACAGTCACCACACTCAGGACCACACAGTCTCTCTATCGGACCCTGTTCTACTCAGGCTGTTTTATCTGCTCCAACATACCAGACAGTAAAACACATTCCTGCACTTCTTACTGAACAGAAAACCCTAAAAATAAACATAATACAAGTCAAAAGGCAGGTCTTTAAACGGAAACTCTAATCTCACTTATAATACAAGTCAATGGGCAGATCTTTAAAGGGACACTGCATTGTTTCTATGTTCTGATCTCTGTCTGAGAATGTAATTAATTGTGTAATAAACTGTCATTACCTTTAAGTAGTATTAAAGCACTGAAGTAATGTCAAGTGAAAAAGGGGGTGAAATGTGTGTGTTGGAGCGCTAAAACCCACTGAAATGTTCTGAACAGAGATTCAGAAGGAGCCTGATCCCTGTTCAGACCAACACAGGACCTTCTAATAGAAAGAAAATCATTCAGGACCAATGGAAATGTAGAAGTCCCTCAAAAGTACCTGTTGGTCTCAACTTCTTAACAAATCCCTTTAACATGCATTGCACGCACGCATGCACACACACACACACACACACACACACACACACACACACATATGGAAGGGAAGACAGTATGTTTTGTGCTCTAGGTAAGGAGTGATAAGGCATCTGGAAGGTCGCTGGACACTCGGCCGCTGTCCAGTAAGGCACTTCTACTCTCCGTTGTGTCGTCATTAAAGAAGTTCAGGCAAAATGCTAATGATGCTACCGATGCTAATGATGAGAATGAGAGCAAATGGCCATGCTAATTACATCATGCTAACTGGGTAACTGGCTTCCCTTCTTTGTTTGGTCTAGATGTTCGTCTCGCTGTGGCAGATGTGGCACGAAGGTCTGATTTAAAGGGTGCTGGATGGGCGTGGCCACTGGGGACTGGGGGTGGGTGGGCGGAGAAACAAAGGAGTGGTTTGGAAAGGCTGGGGTGGGGTGATGGGCCAGAAGTCTTCTTCACACTGGCATTGGCAGAGACATCTTCCCACTTCCTCTGAGAACTAGAGAGACAGAGGAAGAGAGAGAGAAACAATTAAAAGGAATCTCCACCAATTTTCTAAAATTCCTTCATAATTCACAGTGGAGGTGAATGGAACCAGAACCCTCTAAAAGTGCTAACAGAAAGTAATTCCATCATATGGTTATGGTTGTACCACCTGACACCTAAGAAATTGTTCTGAGTTTTGAGAAGCTTTTATTCCAAATACTAAACATAAACACTCAAAAACACACAGAGGTTCCCTGGAGGTCGACAATGAATTAAACGGCTGTATTTTTGTCATCTGGCTCCTTTCACCTCCACTGTAATGAGTTCAGAATCTCTACAATGAACCGTTTCATGTTAACTCTCTTTATTAACATTATCATTTGATATAATGGTACAAAATGAAAATCCACTGTGGTCTGTTGCTTCTATACAGCTCTGTCAACTATTGGTTAAGGCTAATGTAGCTAACTAGGCTAACAACAACTGTTCTGGCTAATGCTAGCACATCAACCTTAAGGCTCTAAAGGACACAGCATGGACAAATGGGCAATACTTTTACGATTAAGTTTGGTAAAAATGTACTATTTTTAAAGGAAAAGTAATAAATGACTATTTGAATGACAAGCTAAATAGCTGTGGGAACCAGCTCATGGACCACCTGGGTCCTGAAAAGAAAAACAGAACTGGTGGATCTGCTGGGATTTTCCTCGATCCTGGGATCTAGAAGTGGGTAACACCTGCTGAGACACACCTGATTCAGCGTGGCAGGTGATTACTTTGTGGCACTGGGGCAGAGGAACTAGCGAAATGTTCCAAACTCCAGCGTGCAGTTCCCCTGAGTGCCACTAGGGGGACTCACCTCTGGTGAAGTAGAGGTAGAAGAAGTCGCAGTAAAATATGGTTTGGACCACTCCGGAGACCACGGCAATCTGGTCGAAGAAACCTTCGGTCTGGTAGCGCCACACCCAATTGGCCAGGTAGAGGGTGCGGTAGAGCCCCAGGAAGAACAGGTAGTGTGTGGTGATAGACTCCGCCTCTCCCGTCTTAGTGATCATGAACAGTTGGGGCAGGATGGCTACCGATTCCAGGTAGATGGAGAAAGTCCAGAGAATCTGCACCACACACACAGAACAACAGACTCAAGGGCTGAACATCTGACTTCACATCAATTCGGCCATTGATTTGATTTAACTATGTTCAAAAGCTTCACTTAGATTCAGAATTAGATTTAAAACACACGGAACAAACAAACAGCACTGAAAGGTCTTTTTCCACACAGAAAACTATGAACTCCCTCATTCACAGCTAAAGAACATCCGTACTTTCTGAATAAAATCTCGTAGGTCTGTTTTTGTCTTTTTTGTTTGCTGATAAAAGCTCATTTCCATTCTGTAAACACCTCAGAATGAATCACAAAGGAATAAGGCTTGTGGTGTGTGTGAGTGTGTGTTTGTGTGTGAGGTTGCTGCAGAGTCAGTTTAGACTATCGCTGATACTCTGGACCTCAGAGCAGATAGATACTGTTAAAAACAGCAGCAGAATTTTGAAGCTAAACTCTTAACAAAAACAATGAATATTAAATGTCGAAAAAAAATGATAGATGGTTAAAATCTAGTATTTAAAATTATAGGATATTTTAAACATCGTACAATTACAGGACATGTCAAATATTATACAATTATACAATTATAGGAGATATTATATATTTAACCAGGTACCAGGTATTGAATGTAAAAACGCTAAATTTAGAGGTATAGTTTGCCAAAAAAAACAAAAAAACAAAACCAGGCCTGCTGTAAGGGGTACGGGCTTTTGACTACTGACTCCTAACGTCCGCTTCTGAACTAAAGAAGCAAATTTTGGACATCTGGAGTCAGAGGAGGTTCGAGGTCTGATTTCTCACTGTTCTGTTCCATCTGATCTCTCTGTTAAATAAAGTGGCTGTCTGAGCGGCAGCCGGTACCTCCAGTGGCGTAAAGGCGTAGTTCTCCAAAAAAGACAAACCAGCAACCGGAACCAGCAGGAACTCCACCCTGAACGAGTCGTTCTCAGAATCATACGAGTTCCTGAAGCGCATGTAGATCAGATACACTGTAGCATAGGCCAGAACCAGAAACACCACCTGAGAAAGAGAGTTATACTGAGTGATGGTGAGGGGGAGGACATAAATAAGAATGAAGCCGAGCGTTGTATATATGTGTGTGTGTGTGTTTGTATCTGTGTGTGTCTCACCTTCATAACGGTGTTGTAGATGGAGATGAAGGCGGTGAACAGGTCCAGATACCTGGTGGTGAAAACCAAGGCAAACAGCACCTGAGACTTTCCTGAAATACCTGCAAAACACACACGAACACACACACACACATTTACCAGGCTCACAGCATACCTGTACTGCCTCTCGTGCCAAATAATAGCGAGTTAATACGTCCATAAATAAAAACAGGACGCACGAAGGTAAATAACGGTCACGTCCATGCAGTGTTTCATTTCAGCTGCCAGGGGGCGGCCCAGCAGAGCGGTGCAAAACTACAGGGCTGTTTATACAGCTGTAAGGCTAAGAAAGAGGGGGGTAAGGGTAGGACGGGGACAAGGGGGTCATAAAAGCCAAGAGTTTTCGATTTAGCCGGATAGCTTAAGTCTAAAGTGTGACTTATTCGATTGTAATGCTAATCATGAAGTTAATATTAACATCCCATTATTATCCGTTAATTGTTCTGTCTGTTCTACAGGACAGGCTTGAGTTTGGGGTAAAACTATCTGGCTAAAGGTGAAATCCTGCGTCTGTAATCCCAGGGGCTCTGGATCCTGGCGGTTAGCCAGATATCTTAAACCCAAACCCAAAGCGGTCCAGCAGAAGGTCATTAACATCATCTTCACCTGCGCATGATTTGGACCTCCAGATCTTCAGGAAGAGGATGATAATCGCCGCGAGATGCGACACGTCACCGGCCAGACGGAACACGTTCATCCCGACGCTCGCGAGCCTCTTTTTTGGGGGGGGATGAATGGACGAGCCGTTAGTTTTGCACAGCGCACCTTTAGCACCTTCAGACTCTCGTTTTGCAGCTTCACCCCGAGTCCGGTTCTCCAAGGTCTCGAACTTGAATCTCGTGCAACTTTTTTTTCTCCGTGCCGTCTCGTGAGGTTCAGCTCTTGCCCCCCTCACTCCGCGGACATGCCCCCCTCCGCTCCGTCACTCTGAGGCTTGAGCCGTTTTTAAAGATCTAAACGAGGCGTCCCCAAAAACCGGATCGGGCGCGATCCCGCACACACGTCCCGTTTGATGATGTTCTGCGTTTGATCTCCGCGCTCGTGCCGGACAGTCTGAATCCAGAGGGTGACGTGGCCGCGCGCGACGTCATCGACTGAGCCGACAAAAAGTAAATAAATAAATAACTGACACCGGTTTAAAGGGGAGTAACATCGGGACGCTTTAAAGGGCACCGTGACTTATTTTCTTTTTTTTCTCTCTCACGTTTTTCTCCTTCTTTCCCTTTTATTCTACATTTACCTCTCTCTTTTCTCTCTCTCTCTCTTTTACTTTCTCTGTCTCTCTCTCTCTCTCCTTCGCTTTCTCTCTGTAACCCCCCCTTTGTCTCACTTATGTATGTGTAACCTATTAGTTAATTAATGTAATTTATTTAGATTAAAGTCAGTTTAGTGAAGGCTAAAACATTTGAAAAAAAGGTCTGACTGTTGTTATTCGTCTGATCGTTTTTGCTTAGTCTGATTGTGCGTGATTAGTCTAAACGTGTATCAGCATTTTGAAACCTTAAAAACACTGCTGAAGTTAGACTTTGTATCCAAACAAGACTTAGAGAAAGTTATCCACGCCTTCATTTCCTGCACTGATGACTATTTCAACGCTCTTCTCACTGGGACAGCGTCCATTAGACAGATCCAGCTCAATCAAAATGCTGCTGACGGAGTCCTAACCAAAACCAAGAAAAGATATCACATCACTCCAATTCTCAGGTCTTTGCACTGGCTCCCAGTTCGGTACGGAATTGCTTTCAAAGCTTTACTCATTATGTACAAGTCAAAAGTCAGTGGTTTGGGTCCTACATACATATCTGATATGTCTGTACATAACCCTGTTAGGGAGTTGGTCAGCACGGGGTGAAAAGAGCTGAAACTAAACATGGTGAAATGGCAAATAGTCACTACGAATTGCCCATCAGCATCAGATCTGTACCAAGTGTAGCTTTAAGAAGCTGCTAAAAAACTGCAGAATTCTCCTCTGGATTCTTTATACATGTACACTTCTATTGCGCTTTCAATTCTCTTTATCTTGTAATTTATTTCTGTGTATGATAATGTGCTATATAAATAAACTTGAATTTAATGGGTTGTGTGTGCTTTGTCCGATAGTGCGATTAGTCTAAATGTGTATACTTAGTCTGATAGTGTGTGATTAGTCTGAATGTGTATAAGTAGTCTGATAGTATGTGATTAGTCTGAATGTGTATACGTTGTCTCATAGGGTGTGATTAGTCTGAATGTGTATAAGTAGTCTGATAGTATGCGATTAGTCCGAATGTGTAAACGTTGTCTCATAGGGTGTGATTAGTCTGAATGTGTATAAGTAGTCTGATGGTGTGTGATTAGTCTCATAATCGCTGCTGTTGGTTGCTGTTTTAAACAGCAGATGGCGCCAGTGAGCTGAGCTGTTATGTCTGTGTATCTGGGGCTGGATGGTGAGGATGATGAAGAAGATTTGATAACATCTCTGAGTGAGTGAAGGAAATGTGACGCTGTGTGTGAGAAGGTACCCTGACATTGTCGAGGGTGTCGTTATGAAGTGACCCAAAATATGCCTCTGCAGTGTCAGTGGAGAAAAGGGAAGGGGTGGAGCTCTGAAGAGCTCCTGCAGGTGTGAGAGCGATGGAGAGTCTCCTGCAGGTGAGAAAGTGATGGAGAGTCCCCTGCAGGTGAGAGAGCGATGGTTGTAAGAGCGCTCCCTGCTGGCTGTGCAGCTTAGTCTTTTTCAAGGACGAAGATCTTTCATCATCATCATTGTTGCGGCTCTGCGCCGGAGACATCTTTATCTATCCTTTCTTTTACTTTTTCATTCTCTCTCTCTTACTGTATCATTCTCCCTTTCCTCCTTTTTCTTTCTATTGCCCCCCCCTCCCCCTTTCTTTGAGTGAATGGAAAATCTCCGAAGATTGCAGGATTGAGTCCAACCACACCTGCTAAATACACTCACGCACACACGCGTGCGCATACACACAGACTCTCTCGCTCTCTCTCTCTCACACACACACACAGTATTATAGGGTATTATATAGTGTTATAGAGCGTTATAGAGGGATATAAAGCATCATAGATTGTTTTTATTTTTAATGAAATAACAGATGTTTTTTTCTGTATATTGGCGCCAGGTCTAAGTCTGAGATGTTCTGGAGCTCAGAATCATATAAACACAGAGTGACTTTAAGGTGAGTGGTTTCTTCCCCCTGACTAATGACTGAAACTAAAATAATCAGACACTCCGGGGGTGAGGCTAGGGGGCAGCACAGTGTGTGTTCGGTGCCCAGCAGTGAGAGACTGGTTTCACAGCTCACTCAAAACTTTCTGTGACAGGACACACACACACACACACACACTCACATACACACACACACACAGCAGGAACACAAACACACTCTTACATAACTGTAAATGTACAGAAGCCTGGACACACACACACATACACAAGAGAGAATGGAGACAGAGAGAGAGAGAATGGAGAGAGAGAGAAAATGGAGAGTGTGAGTGTGAGAGAGAGAAAGAAAGACAAAATGGAGAGAGAGACTGGAAAGAGGGAGTGAGAGAGAGAGAGAAAGAAAGAATGGAGAGAGAAAGACAGAAAGAGAGAGACTGGAGAGAGGGAGAGAGAGACAGAATGAGAGAAACTGCAGAGAGGGAGAGAGAGAGACTGGAGAGAGGGAGAGAGAGAGAGTACTGCTGATGTGGTTTGCTAAAGGTGTGTCCACCAAAAGGTCGTGGGAATTTATCAGGACACCCTGAAGCGATTACAGCCTATTAATACACACACACACACACACACACACACATACACAGTACAGACAGCTAGCATTCTTAGCTAAGGTAGTAGTCTGTGTTCCAGGCCTCAGATGTTTTGTCGACTGTAAAATTACAGTGTGGGGAAAAACAAAGCCCAGACAAAACATTTTGCTGTCTTTACAGTACAAGCACAGTGAAAAACTGTCCACACAGTGCGAAACATAAGTAAGTTTTCCTTACAGCGCAAAAACGGATGGTAGGGCAGAATTATCTGACCAACTGTGTCTGTTAACAGTGTATTTAAGGTGATGGAACAAACAAATATATACTGTAATGTACAGAGCAGTATGTCGTCAACCATGAACCATTATAGCAGGGGGATGTGGTCCGCTTCCTATTCAAAATCATTCGTCCCGCCCCCCCACTTCCTGGAGAACAGTCGAGAGAGCAGCGTGCGTCCCTCCCACATTTCCCCCCTCGGACTACAGCCAAGACATAGAGTGTGCACGCCCCCCCCCACCTGCCCCGAACAAAAGTCGGCAATAGTATGTAAATAACACTGTGTAAAGAACAGTGTGTAAACACCTTCTATTACTTGTTAGAGACACTAGCCTTGAAAGCCCAGCACTAAAGCTAAAATAAAGCTAACTTTCAGACACGGAACAGTTTTCTGATCAGAATGTTTGATTCACCTCCCTTAAAAAAACACTCATCAGCCAATCACTGAACACCACATCACCCCCCCACCCCCCCACACACACACCTGCGCTTCTGTCCTGGTTCTATACAGCGATACAACGATCGGCCCAGTCATGTGACCATGAGATTTACAAGAAGGACATAACAATATTATATGGCTGACTTTTGACCTCTAGATCCGTGTGACGCTGTCTCCTGCGTTGGACAGATAATCTCTCTCTGATTAAACTACTGCAGAATACACACACACACACACACAAACACACACCCCCACTTATCATACATACACACACACACACACACACACACATACACACACATACACACACACATTCACCACACAAATGCACATACACACACAGACACACAGTCTGGGTGTTTGTTTTATTCCATGTTAGTAATGACGAGGTTGGTCATCTTGTTAAAAAATTATCCACAGGTACATCAAAACCTCGTATCTCCATTCTCATCATTTTTCAGGTTTAAAGGATCCAGAACCAGCTGACCCTCAGGCTGGGAGAAGATCTCCTGATGGATTAGTAAAATGTGTAACGTCCAAATGTGCCTGGAGATTTACGAAGATTTAAGGAGATTGAAGACAGAAGTGTTATCCTCTCCTGAAGAGTCATTATGTAGAAATGAAATCAGAATCAGAATAATTTCTTTAAATCTTTGTTCACTCATCTGGTTCACTCGCCTGCTAATACCAAAAAAAACGACAGTGCATACCAAAGAAAACATACATGCATAATTACAGTACAGCCTATACAGTAGTAACATTTGACATTGTAGCACTGCGGCAGACAGCAGTTCCGTGTACACTGTACAGTACAGATACGGGTTTACCGTGACATTTTCCTGAAGGATACAGTATTAAACTGAGTTTAAAATGAAAATAAAGGATTAAAGTATATATATATATATATATGTGTGTGTGTGTGTGTGTGTGTGTGTGTGTGTATGCACGTGTTTGTGTGTACAACATACCTTTTTGTAAAAGATGTTGCCCCCCCTCTTAATAAACAATACAATAAATGGTTTCACTGTACTGCACCCCCATCCTTCTTTGCCCCACACACATTATAGCTGTGTTCGAAAAGTGCACTCATTCACTATGTAGGGCACTATGTAGTAAATAAGCCATTTTTTAGTGTTGTTCGAAATTCCAACTGAGAGTTTCACCGACTAAAAATCGCAGTGCGACATACCAACATCTAGTGTCCAGACACTGTACACTACATGAATACACATGCACTGCCCTCCATAATTATTGGTTAAGATGTGTTAAAAGCCTTAAAATAAATTCAGTTTTTATTGCAGAAGTATACTCTCACACTGAAAATTGCAGAAAAATGTAACCTTCAACTCAAGTGAACTTTAAGGGGAAAAAAATTCCCTGACTAAGAAATAATTATTTTTCATACAATTACCTGTTCCACAATTATTGGCACACCTAACAATTCCTAGGAAATAAACATAATTGAAGTATTTCTGTCATTTCTACAGTAGTTTAAGTTGATCAGAGTATCTAGGAACATTTAATTAGCAATTCATCACTTCCTGTTTCCCTGGCGTGTAAATATGACGTATCACAGAGGCCATTTCTCTTATCCACTCTTCAACATGGGAAGGACAAAGGAACACACCATTCAAGTAAGGCAGATGTGTGTCGACAATGTCAGGCAATGGCTACAAGAAAATAGCCACTTGCCTGCACCTGCCCATATCTACTGTCAGAGGAATCATTAAGAAGTTTAAAACAACTG
>JBBPCY010085348.1:0-24290 GCA_037974405.1 Brachyalestes nurse
AAGATACATCAGAATGTGAGGCAGCAACAGCAGAACATGGAGGTGAAGTAGGTACTTCGGGCAAGAAAATCAAGCTGCCCAGGTTTCGGCGAACTGCTAAGTTTGTTTCGCGGTGTGCCGGGGATGAAGGGTGGTTTGTTTCACCAAAAATATTGACCAGGATTCTGCTGTACATGCAGTTCATGCAGGTGAGGCCAGCTGCACAAACACCTGTCTAGTGGGGTCTACACAAAGAAATCACACAAGGCACCAGGGGTTTGCTGACATATGAAGGTGCCAGATATAACAGGAGGCCTGTCATGCACACACATACCGAGGGGGGCCAAAGCCAAGCAACCACTCAAGGTTCCAAACATCTTGAACTTGAAATGATGCTCCTGACCAGTAGGTGCTGGTCATGTGATCCTGAACAGCGAAGCTGGTGTCAGCCAAACACACAAGGTCACGGCAGGTAGCTATGTTGAGGACCTTCTCATGAAGGGACCTTCTCACCACTAATGGATGGTGACGGCCTAGTGGGTAGGATACTTGTCTGTGGACCAAGAGGTCATGGGTTTGAATTCTACCTTCAGCACAGCCACTGGGTTCCTGAGGAAGACCCTTAACACCACAGTGCTCCAGGGAGAATGCCCCCTGTGGCAGTGTTCATTGAACACGTTCCTATTTTTTGTGAACGCTGAACTGAACGAGCTGTACAAATTATGAACAGTATGAATTATGAATTAGTTCTTTTTCAGCGTGAACTGGCACAACACTGCCCTATAGTTAGGAAATGGAAGTCGCTTTACATAAAAGCATCTGCTTAATGCTGTAAACGTAAATAAAAGAGGTTTACATTCTTATGATAGATAAGATGAGGACACTGGATGGGTCATTTGGTGTAACTGATTCTCGATCTCTGTCCATCTGTCTATGCATCCATCCATTCACCTCTTCCTCTGTGGTACAGTTCCAATTCCAGGATAGGTTTATTTAGTTAAATATTTTAGTAGGTAGCCCTGTTTTTTTAAATTGACATTTAGATTATCTGCAGGTACTTTAATTCTTAAACAGTAAGGTGAATTATCTGTTCTTAACAGTTATTCAAAGCGTATAGCATTGAGGTCAGGGTTACATTTAGAATTAGGTTTGTGCTTTTGCTTGAAGTTCAGTTTAGGTTCAGGGCACATTAGATTTTGAAAAGAAAAAAAAAACAGTATAGGTGGGTGACATTCAATGTAGTGACTGACTAAGCACTTTAAAGGTTAAAAAAACAGTTGAAGTGGGTAAAGCGTATGCTAGACTGAATACCTAGTTTATGGAGGTAAGGCTCTTCCAGCATCACACACCTGTTCATGCAGTTCATGCAGGTCAGGCCTGCTGCAATGAATGTAAGCTTTGAAATAGCAGGTAGATACACTAAATCCTAAAAAAAATTATATATGTTAAGAATTCTGTGTCATTTTCTATTAAACATGTTTTCTTCCTGATACTTAAAAAAAATGCCTTTTACATAATAGCCATTTTGTCTAGAAATTAAATAAAAGAATGATATTTGACTATTGCACAGTGCTATTGAAATACAAAAAGGCAATTTCCAACGTATGTCAGGATTAACTTGCATGACTGACACAATCTGACCGGAAACTCAGAAGAGGAAGTCTGTGGAAAGTACTTAGTCGTTTCTTTAAGACCGCTCAAAATAAAGGTCATACTTCGTCCTAAGCTCTGCATTTCATGAGTGACTAGATGAAGGTAAGTGGGCTACATTTTGAGATGTCTGTTTTTCAATCCAATGAGGTTCAAACCCAAAGAAAACACAACAAAAAAATAATCTATAATTTGTATCCTCTGTTGGAGCACTAATGTTTGCTTCTTTAGTAACTTGGATGTTATCCCTGTGTCAGTAATGGTGCAGCCTTTTGACTCATAATTCCTTTCACTTGTGTGCGCACCCACACACACACACACACACACACACATTCATCCTCACTATCTAGCACCCCCTCACTCCTTCTCCTCACTCTATTGTATACAGATCATGAATTGTGTTGATTTTGGTCACATTTGCATCCTCTGAGCCAAATAAGAGGGTTACATTCTCATGATAGATAAGATGAGGATGGGTCACTGGGTGTTACTTTCTAATCCTTCATCTTAGTCTGTCTGTCTATCCATCCATCCATCCATCCATTCATCCATCCATCAATAGGATTCTGTTTAGGTTATGGGTTTTAAAAGAGAAAAATAGAACAAAATGGAATAGAATATTTAACAATGAACCTAATGCTCACATTTATTAGGTATTTAGTAGTATTTCAATTAAAGGCACAGTGAGCATCTACATGCCACCTGCAGGGAGCGAAATAAAGTTTTTTAGGCTTCTAAAATAGTAAAGTGACCATTCTGTCATACGTGAACACAGCATACTGCGTGAACAGCACGAAATTCTTCCTCTGCATTTAACCCATTCACCAAGTGAAGCAGGGGGGCTTCCAGGAACACAGAGCCCGGGGAGCAGTGTGTGGGGACGGTACCTTGCTCAAGGTAACCTCAGTGGTGCCTCAAGTCAGTGCCAGCATCAAGGGGGGGCATTCGAAAGCATTGCCCCCCCTAGCGAGCCGAAGCCACAACTTTCTGATTGCAGGGCGAACTCCCAAACAACTAGGCCATTTAGTACAAGGCAACTAACTGAAAGGTTTGCAAATAAATGCCCCCATCTTACAGATCATACAGTCTGAATTCCATTATTTCTGCATTTATTATACTATTGACCTTTTTCTGATACACAGAAGATAAAAAGAGCGATTGAGATATGGAAAAAAAACCATAACCTGAATATATTAGTTAAAAAATACTTTATAAATAGAATTGTTGGTTATAAATGTTACATTAAATACATAAACATAAATTATTTACAATGTGACAAAATAAGATACTTAAAATTTCACATACAGTAAAAAGTTTTTTACAGAAGTAAAAAATGTTCTTTTTTCGGTACTCTGTTTTCTTTTTGTCTCAATGTTGAATCACACTAGGCTCTTCTTGTCTTCAGAGACCATTTTTTTAATGTCCCTTCCTGCAAAAGTGAAGAGAAATGTTGATAGCTGTTAATTACTAGGCATACAAACTAATTTGACACTACAATCATAACAACTGTTTAGATTAGAGGAGTTCTTCATCATTTTGCAACCTAATCTCCATCCACTCTGTCTGTAGCACACGAGCACAGACTGTGGACAACTAGTCAACTGCAACTGTAGTCAATTACCAAGGACAGCAATTTCCACGTTTTTATAAAATGAGCAACACAGAAATCCTGTGGCCTCAAAAGACATAAAAAATGGAATCCAGTGAACAGGAGTGTGTTTTAATTGTTTCTTTTTTCCTGAGCACATAGAAATGACTAGTAACTGACTGTTTGCATCAGATGCAAAGCTTAGGCTGCTAAATGATGAAGCATTAATTTTAAATTCAGCAAATTTAAGAAGCATGCAGGAGTGTAAATGAACTGTAAATGTAAAACTTACTTTTTCATAGCATCCTGAACCCACTTATTGTTGATGTTAACACAAGTTTCAATCTCCTTCTTAAACTTTATGATGGCACTGTAGGAAGGAATAAACTCATTACTTTATGAAGCTGTGAAAATTGCTCAACAGGAAGTGGCACAACTTTAAATGGCTCTTCCAAACTGTCAGTGATGCAATAATCCTTTCCTTCTGTTATCATTTGACTTACATCACTTCCAGGTTTTTGCAGTGTGGACCAGGAGCAATTGTTACAAATTTCTGAATCCTTTCCTGCCGGATTGGCTTTTCCTGGAATGTTATGCACCGGCACCGGGGCAGGACAACTCCACCTGCACCTACAGAGACAGGACAGAGAGCTGGTTAAATGCACTAAAAGGCAACATTTCATCCCCTCCTCTCTCATGGATTACAGATTTACATGTAAAAAGAATTTACTCTTTATGTGCAGTAGTATAACCGACAAAAACTCAGTGCACAATACACGGTGCAAGAGTAGGTGAATTTCCAAAACTCACTCAGTTCACTCACACAGTCGCAAGTGGTACTTACTTACCCAGGTATCCCAAGCGGTAGATCATAAACAATCATTGACTCTATGCTGTGTCATGTAGTCATAATTTTGTTAGATTGAACACTGATGTACTACAAATTGTTTTCATTATAACTAATTTGCCCATACTAAAATGTGCAGGAGTTTCACTTTAGAAACAGCCTTTAAAAAATGAAACAATTAAAAAAGGAAGAACTGCTTTCCGATGGGTAAAACAAGTGAAGCACAAAAAATGCTTTTGGACTGAGTGAGTTTTGGAAATTTGCTCTTAAATTACATTTTCTTTGTTTATCAAACAGCAAAGGGATGCTTGTGTGTGCATGAAAAATAATAAATAATAATTCATGCATGAAAAATCTGAGGTATCTCAAAGCATCCCATAATAGACGAGATAAAATACTTTAAATGTCTTTTTCTTGTTTAAAAGACACATTTTCTCCAGATTTAAAATATAGTTCATTGGTGCATCATCTATAAGTCAAAAAGGAAAAAAAAAACTGCAAAAAAGTACTTACTTGTCATGAACAAAAGCAGGCAGGTTACAAATCCGAGGACTAGAATTTTGGAGTTCATTTTTTTATCTGTTTCTCACAGCTTCACGTAACAAATTCAAAGAGAAGACACTTCTGAAGACTTGTATTACCACAAGTGCCTCTGTGCTTCTTCATTCACAGCTCGAGGTGCTCTCCCTTTTAAAAGAGCTCCCGCCTCCAGAGAAAGTGCAGGATTGCGTAAGAACACTCAGCTTCCCGCCTGACACAGCTGCTTTCCAGGGAAGAGCTTCTTTATTTTCATATGAATTTGGAAAGTGACATTGATTTTTATGGGAAGAGAAAAGTGAGGATAAAAAACGTGCTACTGTGCCCAATCCTGAGCCAGTCACTGAACAAATACAATAGTCATTTTTAAACCACACAAGATTCCAATTAAGGCCCATCTTAAACCTCTCAGATAAGGTGGTGCTCCTGGCCAGTAGGTGCTGGCCATGAGATCCTGAACGGCTAAGATTATGTGAACCAAACACACAAGGATTCAGCTGGAAGCTATGTTGGGGACTTTCTCATGGAGTCAGAAAAGCTGAAAGCAAATCTCTGGTAAAGAATTTGAGCTATATAGAATATAGAAAAGGTCGATACAATAAATACTAAAAATGTGTTACATGTTACTGTTGAGACTTCTATGTAATTTTCTATTAGACATGTTTTCTGCCCTTTTCCTGATGCTGAAAATGATCAGCTTGTACATAATAACTATTTTTGATTTGAAATGGAATAAAATAATGATCTCTGACTATTGCACAGTGCTACACAAATACGAAAGGCATTTTCCAACATGTCAGGATTACCTCGCATGATTGACACTGTCTGACTGTTATCCACTTAGAAGAGGACGTCTGTGGGAACTGCTTAGTCATTTCTTTTAGGCTGCTCAACGAAAAAGTCATAACTCATCTCAGCTCTGCATTACATGAGCATCTAGATGTAGGTAGGTCTATTTTGTAATCACTGGGATTTCAAATTTCTCAGATTTTTTAAGCTAGACTTCTAAAACAACAAACTTTGATTGTCTTCTCTTTGCTTTGAACAGTCTCATGAGTGACTCAACTATTATTGTGTGACTCCTTCAGAACTGTTGGCAACACCACTTTAGTCAAGTCCATGACAAGAATCAAATGAGGTTCAAGCCCAATAAAACATTTACCACAAATTAATATATACTTTGTATATTCTATTGGGGTACTAAAGTTTGCTTCTTTTTTTACTTTGATGTTATCCCAGTGGATAATGGAACGGAACAGTATAACTCATGATTTCAACTTTCACTTGTGCTTGCACACACACACATACACACACACACACACACACACACACATACATTTATCCTCACTATCACTCTCTCACACTTACTCTTTGAGGTATTGTGTTCAGTTCCATTGGCATCATCAATGTTGCTGATTCTGGTCACATTTGCATCCTCTAAGCCAAATAAAAGAGGCTTGCATTCTGATGATAGATAAGATGAGGACACTGATTTTCAATCTCTGTCTATCTGTCTATCCATCCATCTATCCATCCATCCATCCATCTATCCATCCATACATTTAGCTTTTCCTCTGTTGTAAAGTTCCAGTTCCAATAAAGGTTTATCTTGTTAAGCATTTTAGTTGGTCGCCTTTTATTTCAAGATTTCCCTTTAGATTATCTGCAGGTACTTTAATTCTTGAACAGTCTGGTGAATCTTCAGTTTGTAGTAATAGTAATTCAGTCTTAACAGCATTAAAGTCAGAGTTACATTTAGAATAAGGTTTGTGTTATTGCTTGAAGTTAAGTCTAGGTTAGGGTACATTAGATTTTGAAAAGAAAAAAACCCAGAAAAACAGAACAGAATATTCAACAATGAACCTAATAGTCATTTACATTTATTAGATATTTAGTTGAATGTGAATAAAGGGAGCATCTACATACCATCTGCAGGGGGCAAAATACAGTTTTTTTTAAATAGTACCAGTTAGTACAAGACAACAAACTGAAAGGTTTTCACCCACAAATGTTTTCTTACTTTTTCTTGATGCTAAAAATGATCAGCTTGTACATAATAAACATTTTGACTGGAAATTACATTTTAAAAATGATCCCTGACTTTTGCACAGTAATATGCAATTACAAAAAGGCGTTTTCCAATTTCCCACTTGTGGTACTAATAAATGTTTGTCTTGCCTTTTTTTTGTTGTTGTCAGGATTAGCTTGCATTACTGACACTGTCTGACTGTTATCCACTCAGAAGAGGAAGTGTGTGGGAACTACTGTGGTGTCTTTTCTTTAAGGCCACTCAACAAAAAGGTCATAAGTCATTTTAAGCTCTGCATTACATGAGCATCTAGATGTGGGTAAGTGAAATCAGGGGGATTTCTAAATTCAAAGGTCAATTTCTCAATTTTTTTTCAAACAAACTTTGCTTTTCTTCCCTTTGTTTTAAACAGTCTAATGGGTGATTTAACTATTACTGTGTATGATTTCACCCGAGCTGTTGGTAACACCACTTTTGTCGAGACCATGTCAAGTCCAAGTACAGACTAGCAGAGTCTGTGTCAAGAATCCAAAAAGGGTTCAAATCCACAACACAAACTAATCTATACAATGTATCTTCTATTGGTGCACTAAAGTTTACTTCTTTTTTTAACTTGAATGTTATTTCTGTATTAATAATCGTGCAGTCTTTTGACAGTATAGCTCATAATTCCAACTTTCATTTGTGCGTGTACACACACACACACACACACACACAACTACATTCATCCTAACTATCACCCTCTCACTCCTTCTCTTTATGTTATTGTTTTCAAATCCATTGAGATCAGTAATGTTTTTTATTTTAGTCACATTTACATCCTCTGAGCCAATGAGGGTTGCATTCTCATGATGAATAAGATAAGAACACTGGATTCAGTTTGTGCTTTTGCTTAAGGTTAAGTTTGGGGTCAGGGTAAAAAAAAAAGAAGAACAGAATAGAAAATAATATTTAACAATGAACCTACTGCTCACTTACATTTATTAAATATTTAGTTGAGTCTTAATTAAAGACAAAGTGAGCATCTACACACCATCTGTAGCGGGCAAGATCAAGCTTTTTAGGCCTCTAAAACAGTACCAATTAGTACAAAGCAAACAACTTAAAGATTTGTCTCACACAAATGCTCCCATTTACCGATCATACAGTCTGATTCAGACATCCATTATTTCTGCATTTATAATACTATTGATTAAGACCTATTTCTGGTCCACAGAAGCATAGGCAGTTCTAGACGGGGGTCAGCGTGGGCCAGGGCCCCTGTAGAATTGCTAATGGCCCCTGTTATGGCCCCTGCACTGAACAGTCAATGATTTAAATATTTATTTCTTATCGCGACATGCGCTCGAAGAACAGAACTAACTTCGGTTGTAAAAGCTAACAGCTGGAGCCTATTTCCCCCTTACTAGAGTGAGATGATGGCAGTGTTATTTTAAAAGATTTTGAGACCACTCACTGTATGTACATTTCTTTTTTCTTTCTATTTTTCCTACAGTGAGATGATGAGTGGGATTTTAAAAGATTGCGTGATTTCATGCAGTGAAAAAGAACTGTAATGAAAATAAACGAAAAGTTAAATATAAAATAAAATATTGGCCTGTTTTGCCGTTATATGACCTGCCCTAAAAACACAATGGCCCCACCTCGGCACCCCTGGTAATTTTGGTCTAGTACCGCCACTGCACAGAAGAACAAAATAATTACTAAAATATTAGAAAAACACACAAACGTAATATTGCACTTCAAAATACTTTATAAATAGAATTGGTTGTTGAAAAGTCACACAAAATAGAAAAAAATACAAATTATTTTACACGTGGCAACATAAAATTCTTAAACACTTCACATTTCACACACAGTTCAGTTGTGCCAATGTTTTCTTAGGAAGTACAGTACAAAAATATACAGAAGTTTCTTTCCATCTTAATCTCGATTCACTCTATGCTCTTCATGTCTGTGAGGATCTATTTTATCAGCCCCATCCTGCAAAACAGAAGAGAGATGTTGATAGCTGTCAAAAACTATGCAATCAAACACATTTGATATTATCTATCACAACCGTTTAGATTTAAGGAATTCTTCATCATTTTGCAGCTTAATCTCCATCCACATGGGCACAGACTGTGGACAACAACTAGTCAACTGGAATTGTAATCCATTACCAAAGACAACAATTTCCATGTTTTAATTAAATGAGAAATGCAGAAAACCAGTGACTTCAAAAGACCTCTACAATTAAAGCTAGTAAACAGCAGTGTAGTTTAAGTTTTTCTTTTTTGCCATAGATGCAGAGCTTAGGTTGCATGCAGGAGTGTAAATGAACTATAAATGTAAAACTTACTTTTTCATAGCATCCTGTACCCACTTGTCTTTTGGGTTAACACAAGTTTCAATCTCCTTCTTAAACTTTAGGGTGGCACTGTAGGAAAGAGTAAACTCATTACTTTAAGAAGCTGTGAACATTGTACAACCGGAAGTGGCACAACTTTAAAAATCTGATAATCAATAATGCAATAATTCTTTCCTTCTATTAATAATTTGACTTACATCACTTCCAAGTTTTTGCAGTGTGGACCAGGAGGAATTGTAACAAATTTCTGAATCCTCTCCTGCCGGATTGGTGATTTCTGGCTTGTTATGCACCGGCACCGGGGCTGAACAATTAAACCTGAACCTACAGAGAAAGGACAGAGAGCTGGTGAAATACACAGAAAGGCAACATTTCACATCCCTTTCTTTCATGCATTACAGATTTACATGTAAGAAGAATTATATTTTGTATTTACATCAAACAGCAAAGGGATGCTTGTATGTGCATGAAAATAATTCAGAACTGTTCATGCATGATGAACTGAAAATTTGCTGTTTATCGAAACATCCTATATTTGACTAAATAATGTATCTTTTTCTTGTGTAAAATGATGCATCATCAATAAATAAAAAAGAAAACCAAAAACTGCAAAAAGTACTTACTTGTCATTAACAAAAGCATGCAGGTTAAAAGTGTGAGGGCTAGAATGTTGGAGTTCATATTTTTATCTGTTTCTCACAGCTTCACCAAACAAATTCAAAGGGAGGACACTTCAGAAGCCTCCTGTTACCACAAGTGCCTCTGTGCTTCTTCATTCACAGCTCAAGCTGCTCTCCCTTTTAAAAGAGTGCCCACCTACAGAGAAGTTTATGCTGGATTGTGTAAGAACACTCAGCTTCCCGCGTGACACAACTCTTTTCTAGGGAAGAGCTTCTTTATTGCACACAAATTTGGAAAGTGACATAGATTTGATGAAAAAAGGAAAGTGAGGAAAAAAAGACCTGACCCAGTCGTAGGCAAATAATAATCATTTAGTAAGCTGTACTAGTGACTTTGAGTTCAACTTTGAAAACTGTATCTGTAGCTGTAGGATTTCTGCTACGGGATGAAGGTAGCTCAGTGGGTAGGATGCTTGCCTCCGGGCCAATAGGTCATGGGTTAGAATCCTACCCTCAGCATACCACCACTGGGACCCTGAGCAAGACCCTTAACCCCAAGTTGCTCCAGGGAGACTGCCCTGTAGTTAGGGAATGAAAGTTGCTTTGGATAAAAGCGTCTGATAAATGCGTAAATGTTCTTGATTCTTGAGGGTAAAAAATGAGTAGATGTTGATACTGCAAAAAAAAATATTTTTAAAATAGACAAAAAAGCGTGTTTTTATTGTGTAATTCAGTTCATTGTCTCACATGTCTGGCCTGCAATTGACTGGTGGCCTCTCCTGGATGCTTCCCTGCCTTTTGACCTTTGAGCATCTCTCAGCCCTCCTGTGCCCCACTTAACCCTGGTCAAGAATTAGCAGCTCAGATAACAAATAAAGTTTGTTGGAAACAGTATATGAGAGCGACAAACTTTAGTCCCTGTACTATTGTTTTAAAAAAAAATTACACAAAAAAAACCCACACTCTTTAAAATGAACATGCTGAAATGGTTCTTAGGAGAGATTCCACAGAAGAAAATTCAAATCATGCGTTCAAGAAAAATTACAGCAGATGAGTTTCCAGATACAATAAATGATAAATATTTACTGATTCAGAAGGAAACTGCTTATACTATGACGGTCAGAAAGATACACAGATACAAAAACACTGTTGTCACATTTCGTTATGGTTGTGGCAACAGGGACACACATGCAGGAGATCAGAGAACTGGATTTAATGGGACAACAGGGAAACAGGAGATAAACACACAGGGAAAATGTAAATAGAGCACTGGCTCGTGCAGCAATAGGGTGATATGCAATGTACCGATTGTATATCACTCAGGTGGGTGGAACCTTTGCTAGACTGTACACCTAGTTCATGCAGTACATGCAGGTGAGGCCTGCTGCACACACCCCTGTCGAGTGGGGCCTAGACAAAGTAACCACACAAGGTACCAGGGGTTCCCTGATGGGCAAGGCACACATACTGAGGGCGGCCTAAGCCAAGAAACCACACAAGGTTCCAAAAAAGACCCATCTTGAACCTTGCAGACTGGGAGAACCACATGCTACTTATATGAGACAAGATCCCAGAGAGCAGCAGAGAATGGAGGCCCCTACTAGTTGGTCATATGGTCCTGAACAGAGAAGCTGGCATGAACCAAATGAAGTCCCAGCAGCTGAGTTGGGGACCTTCTCACAGAGGGGTAAGAACCAGGTGTAATTGAACCAGAAACCAGAACTGGAAAAGAAATCTGAACAAACTTAAAACAGTAGTGGTGGATTAAATAGGGAGAGATTTGTTTCTCAATGTGTGTTACAAATCAGTATGAGAGGTGGATATAAGTACTATAGATGAATAAAATTCCTGCTGAAGTTGTCCGCTGGCACGTATAGTGGTTTGGATTTGTACTCTATACCTAGGCCGTTATTACGTGTAATAAATGAGTACAAATTTTATTGTTAATGTCTGGTGCAATGCCTAAATAGCAGATATCCTTTTACTAACCCTAACCCTAACCTTAACCGAACCTCAGCAGTGGCATCTGACCAAATAATGCTTGGTCCTTATTAAACAGTGTGTTTGGTTGAGGAAATACAATAAGAACCCATAATAACAGGCAAAGTCCTAATGGTCACCACAAGACTGAATGAAGAGCAATACTTCAAATAAATATGTACATAAAATCTAAGTTTGTATATGTAAGCATATTCATAACAAATCATTAAAAGGATGCTAACTTACAGAGAAAGTTTGGACTGTGATAACACTGGATTGTAATTTAGTGTGAGACACGGACAGGTCGTAACGGTACTTAAATGTTATTGCAACATGCTCTCCTTAGCTGTTCTCTGGAAACAGTTAAAAGGGAAGTGTATACCAAATCACGCCCACACACAGACAGCTTGGCTAATAGACAGACGCAATGTTTAGCAATGACAGTATGGAGCGTGACTTCTATCAAGTATCCTATACTTTTCCATGTGAAATAAAACTGAGGAAATGTTGCATGTTCTATTTGTCATTTAAAAAAAATTGTATTATTTTATTTCATTCATTTCATTCATTATTTCATTCATGTCTGAGAAGATTCTCTAAATACACTTTTCCTCTGAAATAGCTCAGAATTCTGGGGAAAAAAAAAATCTTGTCTAGGCCTGCTGCTGGTGTGAATATTTTGCTGTTGGCAGCACTACAACACAATTTCACAACCATTGCAGGCTGGGATATCTGACACCTGGCACAGTTGAAGTGAGAACGCTCATAACTGTGGGCTTACGGGATGCCAGTGCTGACGTCAGAGTAAAGTGATGAAAGGGTCACGGTCACATACATGCATCACTACCAAAGAATTCCTTTCTATTATACCATTTATTTTGTGCAGAGCACTTTGAAAACTATCAATCTGAAAGGAAATGTATAAGTGATGAAATTTCATATCATGTCCACTCAGCCAGAACAGAGTGAAAGCAATGAAAAAGTGGCATTGCTTTTATTACGGGCTGACCATTGTCTTGTATTGTGAAAATGCAACGTCCCATAATGACAAAATAGACACGAATACATGAATATTGTAAACAAATGGGACAACAAGAAACCAAACTCTTGAAACAATGAGGTGAACTGGGGTTAAATATGTTGAACTATTTTTTTTTGTGAACACCAACAATTTCAGCTGAGAATAAAAATGGATTTGATGATAGTTGATTCTGGTTGCCCAGGTGTTTCATGTTCTTTTATTATAAACACAAAAAGCTGTGAATGGATAGAATTGTTTGCTGCCATTGTAGTTTGCATTTGCATGTTTTGATGTATAAGATGTATAAGAAAAAATAAGATTAAACCAAGGAATCGTTTTATAATGGTTTTATAATGGAAACGTTTTTCACATCAGATCAAAGCAAATACAATTCAGAACCAGGTTGGATCAACTGGGCACTCTTCAAACAACAGCACACTGTCACACGCACCAGGTCACGTGAGGTCACAGGGCACCGGAAATGACTCACGCAGGTATTTAAGCGGGAAGCAGGTGCAGGTCGGCACCAGACATTGAGTTCATGGTATCTCTGTTCAGGTCCCACCTCGACTGGACTCACGTGAGTACTCTGCTCTCCGGAGCTTCAGAAATCTCTACTCCTCTCGGAGCGTTCTCTGATCAACCGCGTTCTCTGCGTTCTCTGATCATCAGTCATCTCTTATCTTGCCTCCGTGACATACAGAATATTTTGAAAAAGAAAGAGACCACTGAAAGTGCCCCAATTTGTGATGATCAGGCCGTCCCAAGAAGGCCCACAATTGCTAATTACACCAAAATAACTTAAAAATAAAAACAATGCTTATGCAAAGATTATAAACTACACAACAAAACAATCTTTTCCTCAGCACTAAAAACAGAAGAACCAGTCTGGAATTTACGAAAAAGTACAAAGATGCACGAGCAACAAAGATCTGGGTTCTGGGGTAAAGTTTTTTGGACCGATGAGATAAACATGATTCTTTACCAAACGGATGAGAAGGGAGAACTATGGAGAAATAGGAATACTGCAAATGATCCGTACCACCTCAAATATTAAGCATGGATGAGTGTCGCAACTTTAGCATGCAAGGCTACTTTTGGGAACTGGTTCACTGCCTCAAACTGATGATGTAACTGATGGATTGTAAAAAAACATCTTGCCTTCCCATGCCCAGAAGATCACTGGGTAGTGTGTAAGTCTTCCAAAAAACTGCTCAAACACAATAAAGTACTGTAGTGTATAATAAATGGTTCTAAATAAACAGTAATGTGCCAAAGAAATTCCTGTAAGTTAAGCAAGAGGAGATACAGCTAAGCAAGAGGAGATACACTGTTTCTAATAACCTCTAAATCATGTAACCTCAAATCCAGTGGTTGGGGTGGGGGGGTTCCATGGAAGTGGCTGACTCAGCGGTGCTGGCAGCAGAACGCATTTCTCAGAATGCTGAACAGAGTAAACAAATGAGACTTTCA
Source organism: Brachyalestes nurse (assembly GCA_037974405.1). Lineage (NCBI taxonomy): Eukaryota > Metazoa > Chordata > Actinopteri > Characiformes > Alestidae > Brachyalestes > Brachyalestes nurse. Next base: position 14,075 of record JBBPCY010085348.1, read on the forward strand.
CAAGGAGAGGAGGAGTTTAAGAGAAATCTTTATTTGGCTGTACTGTACTGTATAATTTCAAAGGTCAAGTCATTTAGCACTTTTCAACAAAATGCAAGAACATTACATGTGACATTTATTTCATGAAAATAGTGTGTTCGCTAATTTTGATTTGATAGACATTCTCGTGCTTCTCACTGGCATGAAATTAATAGATTTTGGGTGTGATAAATGTCAGTATTATTTATATACTTATGTCAATATTAGGTATCTTTATGTCAAAGTTACATATCTACATTATTTAAACCCAGCATTTCTGTATATAGCATAGTTTATTTCATATTGAATACTTTTTGCAGAGTTTTTACTGGATTTATTTAGACTTTGTTTTATTTTGTTCTTGTTTCTGTGTCTCTGTGTGGCTGTGTAGTTTCCTTTGCAAAGGTATTCCTGTAGAGTTTTTATTTTACACTTAGAATTGTTTTTGACTTTTATTTTAGACTTTAGTCTTAATTTCCATACCCCCAGCAGTCCATGAAAGGTGAAGGTTCGTTATTTTAGGCCAATTAGGATGCATGCTAAAAGTGTGAGACTGGGGATTTTGTGTACCATACATAACTACTCTGACAATAGATATATGCATATACAGTATATACAGTGGTGGCTGCTCTAAGACCACAAGTGAAGCCTCGCTTCCTCTAATATGTCAGAAAATAAAATCTCAAATATGTCGCATTTATATTGCTTTTAGATCGAGTTCAACTTCATGACTAGCCCGTTCAGAATCAGGTATTTATTGTACATTGTTTGACGCAATTTTCCGTGCAGCATAGCGCATAAAACCCTCCTGAAGCACAGCTTCACTGGAGCTCTAAGGACGGGCAGAGGAACTTTTTTCACTGAAAAAAAGCTGGACAGTGATTGAGAAGCTCAGCTTCTCTGGGAGTGAATGGAGCAGTGGGTGGGCCAAGACACTGGGCTGCTGCATGATGATTGGAGGAGCTGTCTAAAGGGCGGAACCCCTTTTTGATTGACAGCATGTTTTAAGTTAACACCAATAGTCTGGAGCGGTTCACGCTCAGTCCCAACGGAGAGAAGTCGTGAGACAACCTGCTGCACATGGTGTGTTTTTTGCTAAGGATTTAAACCATTTCCATTTTTACATATAGTTCTTTAAATAAAAACGTAATTACAGCGTTCTTGAGTTTGCTCCTTGTTTTGTATCATTAAAGGAGCTCTTGGAAGGGGAGACCAGCCACCCAGCTAGCGAGCTGTGCATAATATTGTTGACATTATTGTTATTGTAATATAGTTATTTTGGCAAAGCCATTTAATAATCTTCCTTATGACAAGAGACTCAACAGGGTAGACCAACGCAGGGTCATTGAACATGCAATCAATGAAGGTCTTCACATTCAGTTGGTAAAACACAATGAAACAATAAAAACAGGATCTTTCTAAACCGTCTAATTGATGTGACTTCCTTGCTGGCTGTCAGGAGCTGGCATTCAGAGGGCATGATTGTGGCACTGAATCAGCAAATACTGGGAATTTACAGAAACATTAGCTAAATATGACTTGGCCACACAGTTTCAGTCATCAGCTGTGTTTTCTGGTCTGTCCAAAATGATTTGATCTCTGCTGTTGCAGCCACTATTTCTGATCATATCAAAGGTTCAGACTGCTCCCTTTATAGCATGGCAGGTGGATGAAGTACATCAGGGTCACAAACCATTTTCTAAAAAAGTTACAGAAGTCAGAATTTATGTTCAAATGATGTACCATGTTCAAATGATGCTGAGTAAGCAGTTTTTTCCGGGATCAGTAAAGTTTTCTGATTCTGTTCTCCTGCACAGGAAGGAAAACCAGAATCAACTGATACATTTATTTACATATTTACATTTACAGCAAACATTTAAATCGAATGTGAGGAGCGAGAGATAGCCAGCGCAAGTTGTAGAGTGCAGTAGTGGTGTGTAAAGTGTAGGGTGTAGAATGAAGGAGTGGTACAAAAAGCCCTGATACAGAAAAATGTGGAATTGAATTAAATTGAATTCCGCCTCCCGAAACTTCAATTCAGTTTGTTTTCAGTTGCCTGTAGTTATTGTTAACATCCAATTCCATTGGTGAGTTAATTCTTCAGCCTGAGACACTATATCATATTATAAAGTGCTAGTGAATTACCTGGAAGGAAGCAACACATTGCCTTTTTAAATAGCAGTCTTTCCTCCTTTTTAGGCTCAGAGTTTAGTCAGCTCTTGCAAAACGCCAGAATGCATCAAAATCCAGTTAGATATTAATCACTGACCGTAAAGGCATGATGAAGAGGAACCTCACAGATTTAATTATTAACATGTGAAGTAATTCACTGACTGTGAAGTTGTCATAGAGCACCTCTTATTTTTATATATCTCAGAAGTTAAAACCTGATTGGATAAAGTACTCAAGCTGTCATCTTACTGAATGAAACAATCTTTTTCCCACTTTTTTAAACATTTTTGGCGCTAATTTTTGGGGTTAAGGATCTTGCTCAGGAACCCAGTGGTGGTCCACTGAAGGTAGGATTCGAACCCATGACCTCTTGGTCTATAAGCAAGTATCCTACCAACTTGGCCACTGTCACACTGATGTATATGTAAAAGCACAAAATCCCACAGTGAACTTGCAGCATTCATCTTCAAAGAACTCATCAAAAGGTATCTATACTAACAATAATTTTGTTACAGACTGCATGACTTACACATCATATTATGTTTACTTGTTTTATGGGTGTTTTTGTTACTGTTTGGCACTTTGGATCTGGATTTAAATGTAAGAAAAATGCAGTATAATTAATTTAAACATTTTAATACTATAATACATTACAACAGGACAAGAATGCATACAGGAATGTATTTTATGTTTAATGTGTTAAGGGCAGCCTAACAAATGAATGTCCAGTTTTACTGTATGTGCGCAGTAAAGATGAACTAATGTGTCTAAAATCAAAAGCTACATTTACATTTATGTTTATGGCATTTCTACATACCCTTTAAGCAGGGGAATCTTTTTTAACAGTTAAATGTGAATTCAGTTACTTCTTCTTGTATTCACTTCATTTGCACCACCTGACTGCAGAGAATCTAAATATGGTCTTATCAGCGAGACAATGATTGCCTCGATGCTGATGTCACTTGTTTGACTTTCACTCATTCAGGATGATTGTGTTTATTGTACAACAGGCGTGGTTGTGGTTGCTCTGTTTACAGCGACACAGTAGATATGAATGAATATGGGTGGATGACATGTACTCAAAAAAGGCAGTTTATAATGGTGTGCAATGAAAAGTTCAGCTTAGCAGTACAATTTGTCCACATTACCTTGACAAGAATGCACCATAATTGCGCAAAATATCAAGATTTGTTTGAAAGCATTGCTCATCAAACAGCAAGTATGTGTTTTTTCATTGCCCATGAATGTCCTCACTGTCAAATGTAACAAAGTATAAATATAAATCTCTAAAGTGTAAAGATAATGGCTGAAGGCCCGGTAAGATTTCCCCCTGCAATGAGAAATTGTGAGTTCGAATCACAGGACTGCTAGTGGCAGTCAGTGGGAGTTACTCTTGAGTAAGGTATCGTTTCCACACACTGCTCCCAGGGGCTGCTTTGCTGGCTGCCCACTGCTTCAGTTGGTGAATGGGTTAAATGCAGAAAAACAATTTCACACCGTTCACACTGTGTGATGTGCTGTGCCACAATTGTCAATGATCTGTGCCTGAAATTAGAGCTAAAACAGCTATTCTGTATAACAGTAAACATAGAAAATGGCAACAAATATTTTCCTTTTTGATTTTTAATTTGCAATTTTAAAGCAGCCTGGAACAAGTTGAAGATTAAGCATAAAGAGGTCAGCAGTTTGGCAATAAGGGAGATTCCTGCTTAAGGATCTATTGAAAGAGGAAGAAAAGCATTTTCTAAAAATGGAGGATAAAATATGATCACTATATATGATCAAATTTTCCACAGAACAACATGTTCTCTTCACTGGCAGATTAACAGCTATTCCCCTGTCAGAATGAGCTGATGCTGTGCTTTAGCACCACATTACATTATTAGTGCTGGTGGTATATTTTAAGTGTCAGTTCTCAGAATTACTGAGCAGCTACTTAAGAGCCAATTAAACCTCCTGCAGCTTGTCCAGTCACAGTGTTAAACACATTAGTGAGTCATGGAAAACGGCTAAATGCAGCTTCAAGGTATATAGCTTGAAAAACACCATCACTTCACCATGTATTCACACACAACAGCATACTGGTGTGCAAGACGAGAGTGACCACGAAGCACAGACACTTGTTTATTTCCACACTTTGTGCATCGGGAAAGTGCGTGGCAGTGGCGAATGTGGTCGCAGTGTCTGTAGGAGAGGTTTTGGTCAAGCTAGAGGCAGCAGGAGAGGGGGAAATTGGGCTTGAAGTAGCTGTAGCATTAGCTGGGAGACAAGAGGCAGCAGGGTGATCTGGGTCTGAATAGGGCTGGAAATAGATGATAATGGTGGATGGGTTTATTTGTAAAACGAGGAAGTGTATGAGAACTTACAGCTGTCATATACTGTAACCTAATTCATAGGTTTGTGTTCAGTCAGTGATAAAAATGTAATGACCATTGTAACCTAAGTTATAGGCTTGTATTCAATAATAAATGGTAAAAAAGATTAGATAAAAATTTTTAATCGCTTGACAGCACTAGTTTAAACCAAATGTTATTGCAGTACTTTAAAAACAAATGTATGCAATACACTACTTTTGAATTAATTATTTAATTTAGAAGAGAACAATGAGAAAATCATATGATTTAAAAACTGTAATCATTGCCCAACATTCATTTTGAGTTATATTTTTTCCTTTACTTCAAAAATAATCTACCATGCTTTAGTTGCCAAAAAGATGAACTAACCAATGTGTGTGTACTGGAGTGGCTGTTCGAGGGTCAGTGTGAGGTTGTTGTTCGAGACTGCTGTGATGGTGCGAGTCTCCGTCTGCCAGGGATCATAACTGGTGGTGGACAACACTATTTGGTCTCCCACCTGGTCAAAGTAAGGCAAGCAGTAAAGACAATTAAAAACACACTCTTGGAGCTGAGAGAACAGAATGCTGAAAACAAAATACAGCGTCATTTATCATAGTACAGATGTTCTCTGTATGTTCAGACAACCTCCGTGTCGTATGATAAACATTTCAGCCGAAAACGCAAAAAATGCATTTTTGGTTTCGCCGAAATATCAGCATGTCTGCCGTGTGGGTACATTTAGATTTATCTAAGACCCAAGGAAAGCCGAAATGCCGAAATTCCTAGAAGGGGATGCATCCACAAAGACTTTCTGAGTCTCTGACGTTGAACAGCACGAAATTTAACCCATTCACCAAGTGAAGCAGGGTGTTTTTTTCGTCGTATTTTTCTCTTCATTTCGCGCGAGAGAGGAGCGGGCACAGGTGCACAAAGACTTTCTCAACGTCAGGATTAATTTATCATATAAAATCCAAACATCCCGATCGCCATGCAGAGTATGAAGCACAGGAGAGCCGTCCTCACACTCTGCTACCCGGCGCTGTGTTCCCGGCTGCCCCCTGCTTCACTTAGTGAATGGGTTAAATACAGAGGTTCCATTTCTGCTGTTTACACTGTGTGCTGTGGTGTGTACGTATTTTAGATTGTGCATTGTTTGAATGCTAAATAAATATTTTAATAGTTTTGTAACAGATTTATTCTTTTAATAATTTAATAATAATTTCTTTCAGTTTTCGGTTTTGGTTTTCGGCCAAGTGTTTCCTCATTTTCGGTTTTCATTTTCGGTCCAAAAAAATAATTTCGGTGCATCCCTAATATATATATATCACAGTATATCTCACTATACCATTCTGAGTATGTTTTTCACTGATCTCATCAGGAAGACCAAGCAAATGTATGTTTTATTACAAATAGAGCATAATTAGTTTGATGTCTGAATTCTGAATAATAAGAATTTGTATTCCAAGACTGCATTTACACTGGGCCACTTCATGTGTCTCAGATTACTTATGGATAAGGCCAAACCACATAAAAATGCAGGTGTAAATGCACCCCAGAGACATTTAAAACAGTTATAGATATAAATGCTTAAACTACTTCAGGAGTTGGTGTGAGACGCATTTGATTATCAAGTAGTGTTAATGCATCCATTACTCCAGGAGCCCCCCAATACTGTGCTCCCTCCTGTGTTCTGCCTATGAACTCCATAAAAGAAACTTTTCACCCTCCTTTAGTTCACACTATAAGTGGAATATCTGCATATACCTCACACATATATTAATCGGCAGTGTCATTAATAACTACATCTGGCATACTATTAATACTATTATTAATTAGCCTACTATAGACATTGCTTGGTGGAGGTCTTATTTATTTAAATAGTTATTCTTAATAAATATGAGTTACAGAGTAGGGTGTCGGGAGCAAACTTAAGCTACTGTTTTCACTGGTTATACTCTCTGTACTGGTTACACTGTCTATCCTGGTTATACTGGCTATACTGGTTATACTGGCTATACTGGTTATACTGTCTATCCTGGTTATACTGGCTATACTGGTTACATTGGCTATGCTGTCTATATTGGTTATACTGGCTAAATTGGCTACAATGTCTATACTGGTTACATTGACTATAATGTATATACTGGTTATACTGTCTATACAGTCTATACTGTCTACTGGTTACATTGGCTAGAATGTTTATACCGGTTATACTGTCTATAATGGTTACACTGGCTTTACTGTCTATACTAGCTCTACTGTCTACACTGGTTACACTGGCTTTACTGTCTATACTAGCTCTACTGTCTATACTGGTTACACTGGCTTCACTGTATGTGGAACTTGTACTTCTCTCTATTTCACCTCTCTTTAGACTGTATATGGTTGAGATGGCAATAAAGTTCACTTTGGCTTGACTTGACTTTGAAACACAGCCTTGCTGCTCATCTGTGTTACTCATGCCCTGAAGGAACACACCTCTCTCTGCAGTGTGTTGTTCAAAGTTTAGTTAAGCATTTACATGATAGTTCAGGCTTTTTCCGATCCAGTGATCCAGGCCCATATCGGACTGGATCGGATCCGCACCCCACTCTGCTTCAGAATTTTTCTGTTGTCCAAAAATCAGACTACCAAATGAATTTGAAAATGGACAAATCCAGAAAATATTATCAACAATTATTTTGGCTATTTCATGCTATAAATCATTATAAAACAAGTCATACTGTCTCCATTCTACGCACAAGTTGAACTCACCTGCCAGTCCACAGGCTGCTGGAGGGAAAGTGACCTGGAGCCAGCCAGGGCTGTGCTGGCCAGCTTGGTGCGATACACACTGTGTGGCATTCCGTACAGGTCGAGAGAGCCAAACACGCCTAAAAAACAACACCAACTTCACTGATATTGTTTAATGTAAATGCCAACAATGAATCACTGGGGGTATTTTTGAGATCCAGAGCTATCCATAATAAATTCACCTAGCCTGCTTTGATTGGACAGTTGTGTTTTCTTCTTAAAATGAGAAAAAAAGACCAGATTTCTAGTACAATTTACTATTATTTATTTACTTCTGAAGCAACCTGAAGCACTGACTAAAATAGATACCACACACTTTCAGTTTTTCCTGTAAATGATTATTGCGCAACACCAGTACCAGCCTGCTTTTCATATTTACATTACATCGTATCATTATAGTACATGATGCTCTTACCCAGCACTTTAGATCCTTGGTTTGGTCCGTCAGGCAAAGGCCACTCAGGGGTGTAATAGTTTCCTCTCAGAATGATCTGCAGGTTTCCTGTGAAGGGCTGGTCAGCCCATCCTGCAATCAGACGCCCTCCCTATGGGAGAGATACATTAAACTATGGTTAACTGTCCATTTTATTAGTAATCAAACAACATACTGACACTCTCGAAACACTGGGGTCTACATTTTCGATTTGTCAGTGGGGCTGGGGGTTGTTTGTCACCACATCCATGAAATTATAAGTATAATGATTTTTGAGATCCAGAGCTATTAATAAAACATTCAGGGCCTTCCTGTGCTACTGGACTAAACCTTTTAAAATAGGGGCCACAAAGGATTCTTAAAGTGACTTCATGAAAGAAACACCTCTTGCTCCTGAAAATACCAGGTTTAGAAAAGAGGTAAATGATATTTTGTAATTTTTTTGTCATTGTAATTTAATGCAAGACTCATTCATGCACAGGAAATTGGCACTATTTGGACAGTTTTTGTTTGATGGTAATGGAAACACATCCTCTATACTGAATCTAAATAAGTCAACTCTCATCACATCTTATGGCATTTGCTGGGATTAAATTACAAAATGCACATACACACACACACACACACACAAACACACACATATATACAGCTCTGTAAAAAAAATTAGAGACCACTGCTGTTTATTATTAAATCAGCATCTCTATGAGTGTGAAACTAAAATGGTCGCCAATTCGACTAGATTTTTTATTTGCGATTAGTTTTTTCATTTCGCCAATAGTGATCATCTCTCGAAACAAAGAGAAATTAAAATAAAAGTGACACCTCATAATGTGCAGATACGCTCAACCCGAGTCTGCAGTTCCTACTACACTATCACATGAATAGTTATGGGAATTTCGGCTCTTTTTATTGAGTCAGGTTATTTGGATCAGATCACTAAGAAGATCTGGCTTAAGACTCTGTGACAAAAAACACAAACATTTTATTGTATACAAATGGGCTTACGAAATAATTTCTGAAAGTCTCATTCCTTTCTCTCTCACACACACCATGTGGTTAGTGTGTTATCACTATAGTGGGTTGGTATTAAATATATACAGGACAGGATCTAAAATGCCTGGAACAGAACTGCCTTACACATCTTTTTCCATGTGTTGCCACTCTGTATGCGTGTTTAGTCTTAGAGTGTGGTGCAGCCTAAGTTTGTGGAAGACCCACACAACAAATGACAATAGCATAAAATGATGGTTACTTAATTTTGGCTACTTTAACCACTTTGACTGTCTGCTCAGAAGGAATCATTAAACCTCCACTGTGTTTTAATGACACTAATTGGTAGCTTTGACCATATGATGCCGGTTCAGCATCTGTTACCAAACTAGCACCGCACACATCACAGGGCTTGTCAAAATGTGTCGAATGACAAACCCTGGTAAGACTGAACAATAAAAACTCCCGTATTATAGTGCTTATGTTTAGCGAAAACGTTGTTTGGAGGCTGACTTGGAACACTGGGATGCATAGCTTTGTTAGCTTAGCTAAGATTAAGATTTATAAACTGAGGTGGATTTCTTTAGGAAACCTCCAGAGTTTGAGAAAATTAACTAAAGAGCTAAGAACAATCTTAATAGTTAGTGCCTACGTTCAGCCAAAATATTGTTTGTAGGCTGACTTGAACACAGGTATGTATAGCTTTGATAGCTTAGACTGGCTTAACTAAGGTTAAGATGTAAAAACATGAGATTTTAAAATGGCCAAATATATTCAAATCAATTGTCCAGCCTTACCTATGAAATGTAATCCCTCGGGATCTGGTTTAGAGTGTACAGCCCCAAGCAAAACATGCGTCAGGGATCTTTATCAGTGTTGCCAGATTGGAAATGTCAAAGTAACTATCGTACCAAAACATCTAAATGATCGTTTTTTGAGGAAAATTAATGTACACGAACCAAACGCATAAAACATAGCTGTTTTCCAACAATATTACTTTCCAAAAAGATATGCAATACACCCACACTAACTGGACAAAGCCTCTGCCGCTTTTTTGTGCCAAATATGAGACATTTCACATCTCCACATTTTGAACTAGACTGGTGTGTTAAAGAATAACTACACGTTTGTGGCCCATGCTGTGTGTGTGTGGGATACGTTTTAGGACAAACAACTGAAACCTTTGTACATCATGGGGGTTTTTCATTATTGATCGTTCATCGTACGAAGGTCAGAATTATCATACAAATATGATAATTATCGTACATCTGGCAAAACTGATCTTTATCTTCTACTTCACTCCTCAGCAGTGCCTCTCGCAACATGGCCACAATGTCGTGTACGAAGCAGCTGGTCATGTGGCGTCTAGTAATATTCTGTGTCTGTGGTCAGTCTAATAATATTCTGTGTCTGTGGTCAGTCTAGTAATATTCTATATCTGTGGTCAGTCTAGTAATATTCTGTGTCTGTGGTC